>JACJUY010012702.1:2214-21548 GCA_014220935.1 Platorchestia sp. MABIK | reverse complement strand
CACAACAAGAGGGAACTTGAGAGTCAACAAAAGAGCATCTGTGTGCACGCCAAAAACTCCCTCACTTATTTTGAAGCTCGGAACCAAATCAAAACGATCGCTTTTCTGCATTAACTGACTAAGACTCTTGCGATATTAACAAGAAAATTATATTCATGCTCTACGAAAATATCTTTTTTTATAGGAATTCATTGTTGCAGAACTTAATGAACAGTACAGGCAGAGACCTGATCAAAAGAATGAACCGTACATACAAGATTTACATAAGACTGTTATGCAGGAGCATGGGAGCTTTTGAATTTTCAATTGCCTAGAAGGAAGTTTTGAGAAAAATGCGAATCAGGTTAAATTTTGGATGGCATTGAGATTCCGGCCTTCCGGTAGGAATAGAAACTTCTTATGAGATTGTAGTCCTACGCTTTTCTTGAGTCTTGATTTCACGCAGTGTTAATGCAAATGTGCGAAGATTGAACTCTGTTCTGAGAAGTTATAATAACTGTAGACTTGCCATATTTTCAAGAAAATCTACACACACCGTTTTAATCGAATTTAGTTGAATTTTATGAACTAATTCATTTATTAAACTCTGGCATCTCGAACCTATTACTTCGGATCATCTATCAAATGCAGAATACGTCTAGCGTCTTTGTCCTGCTTTCCTCAAGAACTCCTATGACATCGTGAACTTGCATCGTATGAAGTGAGCTTGAAATAGTAAATTTCATAGGTCAATTCACCAATTGCCAATAATTTTTTAATTCATTATTGTAGGAACCTTTGTTATGAAATTTGGTATGGTGTAAGCAGTCTATTTTCGAGAGAGATTCTAGATCACATAATTGATTTTTTCTATACATTAATATTTTGTATCTGAAAATTTTTCCTTTAAGCTGTTCGAATTTTTTTTACCCATTGCTGGTGTCTTCTCTCGTGGAAGCAAATTCACGCGAGTCCACAGAAAAGAATTGGGAAAGTATTAATTAATTTCTGGGATTTATTTTATCTGAGAACAAAATTATTTGAATTGTAATCTTTTGATGGAAAATCAAGAAACCACGAAATCTATTTCGTCTTAGCCATGAGGTGAATTTTATGATTTTCGCGGTGACTTTGCTATAAGCGATGTGTGCTTTGAGACCAAAAGAAAGCTTCTTCTTCATCCGTGAAGCGCTTTCCCTTTAAAATAATTATACACACATATTACGAATAAGCACGAGAAGATCGAAATAAAAGGCTAATCATAACGTTAACTCATCTCTGTTCAGTTGATTTTAGGAAAAATGAACTCATACTTTCCCGTATTTTTCCGAAAAGATCATGACCCATTTAATCCTTGGTATTTTCAAAATTGCCTATTATAATTGATTTTAAATTCAGTTAAACTAAATTTTTGCGTAATCCATCAATATCAACGCGGTAATTCAATCTTGAACTAAAATTATTACAGGATCTGTGTGAACAGTTTTTCAGGTTCTTACAAGATCAGTGACAGCTCTCTCATGTGTTTTTTTCTCGCATTCTCTTTTTTCTTTCGAAAGTACAAAAATAAAATTCAAAAACAAAAAAGTAAAATGTTCCGCGAGAGAAGTTTTTGATATACTGTATCTTTGTGTGAACAAACAAACTCTCCACTATAAATATGATTAAGAGTCTAAACTCCATTTTTTTATTATCCACCACCTCCTCTTATACACGGGCAGCAAAACAGCTGACTTGCTACTGTGGCCCTCTGAGCAAGTCTGGGAGAAATTATTTCTACCTTCTAAATTGCCAGAGCTGAACTTGTTTGATTACTTTTTTAGATCACAAATTGAGGCAACACATCAGAATTACAGCTCTTAAGAACATTTGTGAAAAGTTTTTTTTCGGTTGAGGATATATCACGGTTTTTCGTTACTTTTAGAATTTAGAGTGACAATTGTTCGCCTTTCTATTTGAGGAGTTACCGAAACGATGTTAAGGGTGACTCATCTTGATTATAAATTCTACCAGACACAGCCAACTCAGCACCTGAGGAAAAACAGACTTGGTGCTGAGAATAAAGAAAAGCCTTATATTTCCAACATAGTTGATACTTGAAATTTTTACAATTCATTGGTCTTTAAATATTTTTAAAATTAAAGGTCCTTAATTGGTTGAAAAACTATGCGCGAGGTACAGTAGTCGTGTCAGGGGTTAACTATGTTAATTTATGAAATAGTGAAAATATATTTTATCCTTTTTGATCTTTCATCCAAGGCAAAATGACTGAAAGCTTATAAATGCGTTTGAACACTAATAGAAAATGCCTCGGAGGTACTTAGCTATAAGGTAAAGTGAAAGAAGGAAAAACATGAAGCACTCTACTGAAACAGACTAAAAACCGTCATGAATAATATTCAAGTAATTAGTAAAGGTGCTGTAGGCAAACATACACGCATAATTGAATTCCAGAGATTGTTCATGGTACGATGAGTGACATGATTTGTCCAACCCCTGTCCAGACATGTTCTGATGACCTTACCAAATAACTCTTACGACAGGAAGAAAAAAGTTTTTTCCGAATGAAGAGAAAATACGGAAAAAGGGAAAAGAACGATGCAACGACTAAGTATGATTATTTCCCCTCCAATAATTTAATTTAGCCGATGTATTTCATTTGATCTATATTTAATTTGATATTTCATATATCATTTGATCCATTTTCTCCCGCTTTTGAATCTGATCTTATTCTTTCTTTAAAAAATGGATGCCTTTCTCCAAGGGACAAGTTCTCGGACTCATCATTATGACTGTTGTCTGAGCAACTCACAACATCTGCGACCTGGTCATGCAAATGTTGAATAGCGTACAACTCATAGCATCAACGCGCAATGCTTTCCTTTGATATTATCATTTTGGGGACTTGAAATGATCGCATGACTAAAATGGTCTCGTGCTAAATGTGGGTAAAACGCAATTTATTATTTTTGGATTCACAGATGCGATTAAAAAATTTAAAATCTGGCCCTTACGGTAGGGAATGGTGAAATTAAGCAATCAGAAAAAATGAAAATTAAGGCATTTGGTTTGATCAAAGCATTTCTTTCAAATCTCACGTTGAGAAAACTAGCAATAAAATTTACAGGACTTCAATGTTTTTTCAGCGTATAAAAAGTATGCTCGACAAAAAATCTTGATTATTGGCCATTCAATCTTTAATGTTATCGCGTATTGACAATTGTAGCTTAGTATGGGGAGACATACTTCAATATCTTCAAAGAGAGACAAAAAATGCATGAATTTTGCGGTCAAGGTGGTATGCAAAGGTAAATTCAATAGGAGTGATCACTAAACCCCTCTTCTAAATAAACTTGTCTGAATTCATGTTCAAGAATGATTCCTCACTCTGAAAGACCAATACGTATTTTTATCTTCATATTTTCCTCAGAACAATGCAGATATTGTGCAATTCCATCCCCCGCAGTCAACTGAATTGGAAAAAAAACGTCTTAGTCGACTATCGTTCATCAGACATCGGACAGAAAGCTCCGTCAATATCAGCCGACTTACTGTGAAACAAACATCCCCGGAGTTTCAAAATCCCTCAAACAATGAAAGAATTTAAGACCAAAATGGCACATCTGGCACCTCAGCATTTCTCAATGTTGGAGTACATACTGAAAAAGTAGTTACGAATTTCTTCCGCTCATTACCCTACATTTCAATACATTTTGCTACATTTATTTGCTAGATCATCGAGTTATTTCTGAAAAATCGTGAAGTGTTAACTGGTTACAGAGCATTAAGTGGATGTAATGAGCCTTAAGGTTTTCTTTTTCCGCAAAAAAATACAAACATACACACACATGTATATATATATATACATACATATAAAACAGTAACATATATATACAACAATATATATGTGTGTTTATGTATATTGTATATATTAGTAAGCTCTTATGTGTGTTCGTTTGAAAAATCTAACTTTTAATTTTTTGAGCAGTCAAATTTTTTCGTTCGAAATTCATGACTGCTCATTTTCGTGCATTATACTTTGAAAAACAATTGATAAGGAAGCTCATGAGTTTATTTAGTGTTGTGTAAACTGATTATTTTCCAACGTTTCATCACTTGATAAGGTTTTTACAGTAGAAAGGATGGAGTAATTTGATAGGGGTTACGTACTCCTGGATGAAATTGGTTCTCTAGTATTTCTATGATATGCTCGTCTCATTTGGCTCATTTAATGCATCTGAACTCAAGCATCGAATGCTGAGTAAACCCTTCAATTGATCTGTCTAGCGTAGGAATTAATGAAGAGTGCTAGGTTAAACATAAATGTGCACCTAATAGTAGCTTTGATGGGATGCCTTAGCAGTCGGTATACTTATTCCGGCCCACAAGTAGTTATATTCAAGTTAGTCCATTGTAATGGGATGAAGAAATAAGTTTCTTGAAGCCTCACTACATAATGGTAAATGAATTATCTTTTCCTTTAGTGACCTGAGTACTTGAGAGGACGTATCTTTTTTTCTTCTGTCAGTTGTCTAACCATTGACACTGCTAAAAATGATCTACTACAGTGTATCTACCCACTAAATACCTCCATGTCGCATAATGTAACCCACCGATGTCTTTCTTGCTTTCTGGGTACAGAGTGATCAAACATGAGTGATAATTTTGAATGATACAAAATCTTGTGGAATAAACAAAAACTAATATCGCCTACGTTTTTCCAGCTCTCTACATAGGGAGGTGTTATTATTCCGTAGATATGATACCGGATGCATGGAATTTGTTGCTGTGAGAGCTTGGCGTGAGACTGATGGCGTGAGTTCTTGACGATGCCTAGGTAACCTCTTGTACTCGGCATGCTTTTTATTTGTGAATAAGTTTAGGTAGTTAGAGAATTCGTTGTCCTTTACATTTGTTATGGGTACATATTTTCTAATTTCTAAGGCTTCCGCAATTTTATTGATTCTGTGTCAGAGTGCTCTGACACAGCATCAAGCCAGGCTTCGATCTGTCAACTTCCCTCTTCTTGTCTTTTCCGTTTACCCAACTGGCTACCTAAATTTTATCTTGAACTACTGAGATTTTAATTTATAATTATTTGGCCTAGCTGAAAGATGCTCAGTGACTCTGAAGTTTACGTTTGATTAAGCTTTGAGATTTGTTTTTACAGATATACCTTGATGATGACCGCAGTAGAAGGTCAAAACGTCGTTTCTTTTATTTAGCTTGCTCATATTTTTACTCTAGAGTTGTTGATTTTAAAATTTTCTATGAACTAAAATGTGATTTTAGAAAGTGGAGAAATTTGTAAAAACTAATGTGAAATTAAACGCCCATATAAAATTCTTGAATAACACAAGTAAAAAATGCTCACCGATGATCAATCACAAAAGCATCTTTAACAACAAACATCGGCATCTACGGATGCTTTATTTCCAATTGAAGCATGGTACATATCACCTTTTACGTTGGTTTTTCAAATGCCTTATAACTAACACCAGGACGCCATGACGCTTTCCCCCGGTCAAAGACCGGTACCCATTTCAGACACCTGGGTAGAGTGGGGTATTGTGCTTACAATTGTTTCTTCTATACCCAACAGAGAAAATCGCCACCAGCGCCGAGACTCGAACCCGCGTTTCCCGCACGGAGTCAGGTCCGATAGACACACGGCTATGACGAGCATAATGATATAATGCTTGAAATAAAAGAAATTAGAAGAAATACGAATGAAATTCATTCGAATATTTGGAAACCATATGAATAGCTATAATTTTTTCATTACGGAGAGGAAGAGAAGTTTCACAACGGACGTAGATTCCTCGCCATGGTAGACTAAAGGTAGACTTTCGTCTACCATGCTCCCCGCCCTCCCGCCTCGCTTCACGCCGGTGACCAGTTCCAGCATCGTACGTCAGTGCTAAGCATCCTGTTCCACCTGACATCATCAGGCGGTCTCGCGGCTGCCGGTAGTCATGATACCGCGCCGGTAGTTTATCATCAACATAACAACTTTGAAAATGCAATTTTGTGGATCATTTTTCTATTAGACACAACTCAGGGTATTTCGAACGTTGTTTGTTACTCGTATAGGAGTGGCATTAAACGTAATAAATGGTAATCAAGTTAATGGTCATGTTTAAAAGTGATTTTGTTTTGTTTAGCTAATTTGCGGCATGAGATATAGTTCGACATACAAACTTGATTCTTAACCAATCGCTGAGTTGCGTCGTTCTTCTTCAACTCAATCTTGTATTCAACTCCCAACAATTGCGAGTACAGTTTTGTGGCCCTTTTGGTAGCTTTTGTCTTTTCACGAGCATAAGATATTATATCATCTTTCATTTCATTTCATATTGTCTTTCATTTCTTCTACTCGAATATCTAAATTCAATTGGTAATTTTAAGATTAGCGCACCAATTTAACTCATATAGTTGAGTGTGCCAATCACTGATAACTACAGATGTCCAGTATGCTTAAAATTCATTTACTAAATTTCACAGCATAGAATCGCACTTTTTCCATCAAACATTTTCATCAAAACTACAGGCAGCGCTACCACATCCGTGTACCACACGCACTGGCACTGAAAACTTGCCTATTTGCTACTGGGAACATGACAGTGATGTTGAGAGTCAGTTTGTTTGTTCCATAGGATGAGATTGGCTGACAGTTACTCGATGGCAAGTTCTTGGAGAGCCTTCAGACACCGCGCATACCTGAGCACCTTTTTTGTGTCGTAGGTCGAGCTGCCGTTGCTGCGAGCGCTCCTGGTCTTCCAGTGGGTCGACTGCCAGTGTGTAGAGCGGTGGTGGTGCGCAGCGCGAATCTAAATCTTGAATTCTTTGTCCTTTTCACTTCTCATAATTAGGTATACCGTGTTGCATATTTGTTTTTCGATATTTGGAGTGTAACTTCTGAAAGTGTAGTGGAAATTGAGCCAGTGAAAGTTAAAGCGAATCAAAATGCCGTGTTCCGCCATTACATTGTCTTTAGCGACGATATGTGCGGTGGTGTCTGTAGCCCTCCTGGCCATTGCCTTCGGGACCGACAACTGGCAGTACATTAAAGTCAACCGAGTCGAAATAGAAGTGAGTAACGTACACCTACCTTGTGTGTGTGTGTCAGTTCTTTTTTCGCTTGTTGCGTATGATGTTTACTGTGTAGTGCGCGCATTGGTTTGGGTCGTCTACAGTCTGAGGTTTGACATAGAGGCTGGCTGAGGTTGAAATTAGTAAAAATGTATCGATGTTTTTCTGTCAAGTCACTAATGTCAGAAAAATAAAAGGAGTATCCTGTAATTACCTTTGGCTTCTTACTCCAGTTTGAGAAACTCTTTAGCCAGCGTTACACTTGAGTGTGGAGTGGCGGAGCAAGAGGCCCCAAAGAAACACACCTGAGCGTGTCACACCTTCACACCAGGGTATTGCCGGGACACTCGTGTGTTATCTGGCAACACTTTCCAATTCAATTGCCATGATTTTAATACCTAATAATAACCAAATTTCTCCCATGAGTACTTGGTTAGATTCAGTTGGTTAATTTGGACAATGAACTGTACATGAGACGTTGAAAAGTTATATTACTAAGTGCTGACAGGGAACCAACAAAAGTAACCATAATGGACAAAATTCATCATGTGCTACTTTTTTCGGGGTGTGCTTGTTCTTGAATCAATATTGAATTAAAACGTTCGTCTGCTATGTAGTTGAGTTTTTTCCTAGCATAAAGTGCGTGGCAAGTTTAATGGCATGGCTTCGGTCAAAATAAAAGTTGCGACGACTGTCAAGTTTCTCACGCTCAGACACGTGACGCGTCTACTAGTTGAAGCAGTCAGTACATTTGTATACGAAATTAATGAAATAGACGGATTTGCAGGAATCCTGATTTCTAGGAATCCTGATTCCTATACGAATGATCTACGCAAACGATATGAATCTTATATACCGATTTATTAAAAATTTCACATCTATTGTGGAAATTCGGCTCCTTTCATTCCTACATTATTGTTTTTACATAACGAAATAATAAAATTACTTGAATCAAACATTAATTGCTATTATTCGAGCAATTTCGATTTATTGGTAAACGAGAAGTATTGATTCAATACGAACTATGCCGGTAAACCGAGACCTACGCTCTCGGTTTACCTATTCAATTTGCCAGCGAGAACCCTCCCCAATTCCGACCGTAACATCTAGCAGCCGGCCGGCCGAAACTTCTTTCAGGTAATTTTTGGCTTCCATAACTGCGTGTTGTTTGACCAGGAATTAGTGCTCGTGACGAAAATATTGATATTGAACTTTTCTTCTTGAGGACAAGAAGAATATCGAATATAGGAAAAGGAAAATATATTTGAAGTGATGGTGCTCGAGTCATTTAAGGAAAAACTCAGGTGGTGTGAAAGATGAGAAATACGAGGCTATAGCTATAGCATATCTGATGTTTGTTAATTTTTCAAAAGTGTAGACGTTTATGTAGCTATTTATTACAAATTTATAATAGCGAAAACCATGTTAACGTAGCTATAATTATATTTTCTATACCTAGCTACTTCAGTATTAATTGACAAGTGCTTATTGCTGTTGAAATTTGAGTTCGGTACGATACTGAATGTGTTAATATTCCACCATCCAATCGAGACCCGCGCTGATTCTTGCGCTACAGATCGCTGTTGCTAAAATAGACATCCGTGAATTCGTTCTCGCAACCCATACGCCATCAAAAATCTATTGACAAGCATTTTTTTCAAATTTAATCTATTCAAGTTCAGTTTTCGTTACAGACTTCACGGCCCAAGGCTTCATCCGATGTAATCCGGTGGCTCATTTGATCGAATCTTCCTTGAAGAGTTAGAACAGTTAACTGTAGTCGGATCTTGTTTTGATTGGTCCCGAGAAAAGAAGTAGGTCACAATTTTTCCTCTGCACTCACAAATTTGACCCAATTGCTCGCTATGTAGCTCAACTTTTCTGTTCAATTTTATCTGAAGAGCTGCATATATTTACACGAGCTGCATCTAGGTCAACCCTACTCTAATCCAACACAACTTCCATTGAACAGTTATGCCTGGCGGCCATTTCCCGTTCATTCTGAAGTGCGACAGTCGCTCAGCAATTCACTCTTTTTTTCATCACCTCAGGTCGTCAATCAGTCTTCATTGATTGTAATATTAAAATATAGTTGTAGAGCATTTACTCCCGCATTTATTACTTGACATTTATGTTAGTGAGAATAGCTCTGAAACCATTGAGTGCTTGTCTTTTGTATTCGTGTGATTAAGATTTCTGGATGTTGGCCACGTCAAGTGCGGCGGGTTAAACTGAACTTCATCATTCAATTCAAATTAGAGTTAATTTAGAGATAAATTTTGAAAATAACGAACATTAAATAGATCGACGCTTTCATTTAATTTTCACTAAGCATTTATTGAAATTGAGACTGTTGGTCGGTCAGCAGAATTATGAAAATCCCCTCAGTGACCACCCGTGGGTCACGTCGCACTTAGTGTTAATTTATCATTGCTAGCACTGGCGTGGGATGCCCTATCACTCCTCACGTCTGGAGTGGTGGATGCCTCTCTGACGCGCATTGAAGTCACCCGACGGTGTGACGCACGCACGGTAGTCGGTGCTGCTATAGCGTGAGGTCTACCTCGAGCTAGTACTGTAGCGTGAGGTTAGGCTACTAATGGATATTATTTATTTCTATACATTTAATTTAGCGATACACACTTGATTTGTACGTCTCAAACTGCACCTGGGTAGGCGATATATGGCGGCAGACCTCACGCTATAGTAGTACCATTTGAGGTTCACTGTGAGATTTTTACCGCATTTATGCTTCGAAAAATTCAACCATAAAATGTGTATTAGCTGCATTGTGAGAATGCAAATTGCTTCCATTTGTTTCAATTTACATTGCTTTTGCGTTGTCTTGATAACCTACAATGAAGCAAAGTGAAACATTGTTCATTCCGTAGTCTATCAGCTACAGTATATAACTCCCAACGCTCAGTAAATGCTTTCTTAAAAAACAAATATAAAAAAAAAAATTTGTTCTAACTTGTAATTCAAAGAGTGTTGATTCTGACAAGATGAGGGCTTAATGCCGTGCCTCATGATTAAATTTGATATACGAGGTCTGATCAAAAAAGATCGATTTGATCGAGTTTCATTGAAATGTAGCGACAAAGCTGTATACTATGGTGAAGTGTCCTACCTTAATTACCTCTCAAATCCGAATTTTAATCTTTCTGTGCTTAGTAATTGTAATGTATGTCAATGTAAATTTAACCCATAAGATGTGCTAAGTTCTCCGCTGCGAATTACCTAAACCAAATGCCGGATAAGTAAGTCAGTTAGGCCGATGCTTCACTCGCCTCAAACGGAACTCAATAGCTGTTGCAGCAATACCGGGCCTTAAAATGGTATGAAGATGTATTTCGCTGCATGGGACTTTTCGATCAGTTTTGAACAAGGGAGGGCCGTGTAAGTTAACAAGTGCAGCGGCAAGTAGTTTTTCGAAAGAGGACACAATTGTAAAGTTTACAAGTACAGAAATAAAGATCCTGTTATTTTTTAAACAGACATCGCATGGAGAAACAAATCCCTAGAGCAAACTTATTCTAACCTCACTAGAGTTGCCTCTATCGTTTCAAGTGCACGTTCGTCGATTTACTTTTGTTGAATTGTGAGGTGGTGGCTGTGGAAACTGAGGTGATCTCGAGCTATTTAACCTACAGTAAAACACTTGAATCTCATCTGTACCATGGGATCTTGTACCAGTCAAACCTAGCGACGTGCTGCAGGTGTAGACGCACAGCAGCAGTGCTGCTGCGTCACATCGCCGTCTGACCCAGCTTACGTCAGTCAAGTTAACAGCATTGCAGCAGCCGGTGTCCACGCTGATACTCGATATAACGTTTCTCCTACAGATGCACGAGCAAGCTATTGTCTAGGATGCAAGCGTTACTGCAGGTGCATGGCGTGCCGCCGTTGTTTGGAACAGCAGAGCCTCTGAAAATGCACGCTGCTCAGCTAGGGGGTTGAGTCGTGTGTGCATCGTTGTTGCATTTGAATTTTTATTTTTATTTTTTTTTAAAGTATTTTTTATTTATTTGTAGTCTGATTTCAAAAATAATTGTTTATGTAAATGTGTATTCAATTGCGCGAGAATGCTTTATAAGTCATTACTGCACATGCCGCTGTTGCTGATGTGTGCTCAGTTCTCGATGAGGAGAAGACGATAGATTCGCTTGATTAAACTTGCGTTACATTTAACGCCGCATCACTGAGTGAGGCTGCGGAGGCGGGAAGTAGTGCGGCAGCTGCGGTTACTCAGCTGCGGTATTGAGCAGTTTTGGCGTTTCTTTTGATCTGCAGCGACTTCCTCAACACGTTTACTGCGATGGGTTAAACTCAAGTTCAATATTTAACTGAAATTTAAAGTCAAAAGTAGTTAGCAATTTTATAGAAACGAAGCATTAACTGGGTATGTAAAATACCATTCATTTTGTAAGATTATGAAAATTTTTCAGACGACCGGATTTCAAACGAATTTTTTGAAACTGCTGCCGAAACGATCGCCACATATTCCCCCAGCGAGCTAAACGGAGGGAGTGCGGAGTGTTAATTATATTTTTGAACGATTAAGTTATGACTAATTAAAAAAAACATATTTACTACCTGGCAATCTTATCTTTTCCCTCAATTTGTTGATTGAAGAAATTAGATTAAAACTGTTCCCGAAACTTTTAAGTGTTTAATTGTTGTGTGTTTTCAATTCTAACTTTCACGGAATTCTTAATTGGCTGCATCTTAATGTTTTGGAATATATTTCTTACGAAGCCTATTCACTGGACGAAAAATGGCACAAATTTTACTGAGAAAGCTTTTGAATGCAGTGGAGTGGACGCTGAAGCAAAGAGCGGCAAGGTTATGAAAGAATCCATGCATGACGTAGAACATTTAATGCGGTCACGTTTAAGAACTCTATCAGTTCAATAAATTAGGATACGACATGCATGAAAAGCTGAACAGCCTTATTCTCTCCGCTGCCTTCTTCCTCACTATCGGCTGGGAATGTAAGAGTTCCAAGTTATGAAGCGAACGTATTGCAGAAATTTTTTTGAGAATTTCTTGGAGGACGAAAAAGATCGATCACTAGAGAAGTGTGCCAGTTCACACGCTATTCATTTTTCTTTAGGCGATGATGGTGGTGGGAGCTCATTTGTAGTCAAAGAAGACGAAGAAAAATGTACTGCTTTTCAATATGAATAGAAGAAAGATAATGAACGCTGTTCTGGCACTAGAATATTGCAACTAGCAGCCCTCTTGAAAATAATCTCAGACGGAATGGGAATGTGGATTTGAAGCTCAAAATCTCATCTCTTAGCCTCGCCTGCGCGGCCTGATGTATTTTCCTCAGATTTCAACTTTCGAGGAGAAATTTCACTGCCCGATATCATGCGAATGGCGAAGCCGCAACTGGTTTCAAGTCTTCTTGAATATCACTACTAAAAACTCCGGGAGAATAGGAGAAATCCTGACTTCGTAACTACTGCTCATCCGCCTCATGTTGAAAAAACTGATGCACTTACGAGAATTAGCGCTACCAGGGGGAAGATGTGAAATCCTGTAAGTTAGGTAGGCATTTGTTTTGTTGAAATAGAATAGAATTTTCTTAGATACCATTTTTTTTCGGTGCACTGCTGTCCTATTTTTCCAAATCAACCACTTCATTTTTTTTAACATTAATCTTGTTTCTTAAACTTATGTCCTAACTCTCTGTTTCTATGCTCTGGAGATCTTGCGTGCGAACACATTTTGTGCATAGATTCCCCATTCCCTTTAACTCGGTCTCAAATGTTGCCTTCTTCCTTGCACTTTGGAACCCATTTGTTGTGGCTAGGGAAGTGTGAACTAACTTATTTTATCTAACGTTCTACTCCAGTGATGAGCTGGGTGGAGCGGAATTTTGAAATGTTGCTTGAATGTACAATCATTTCTTAAATTTCAGAGACATCTTGAATTTTTAATAGTCACGATTCTATTTATCTAATCTCTGGGAAATTCTTTTTAATTTGCCTACTTTCATGCAAAAATAACTTGACAGTACTTACATGCACTCCATACTAAATGCTGCCTTCATACTTCCTCTCTTAGAACAACTTTGTTCTGGTAAGGAAGGTTAAAACTAATTTATAATCAATCAATTATTGTGGATACAGATTCAGTAATACTCATGAAAATATCGGAGGGTTAACCATTATCGCCACTTAGAATTATTATTTCATTCATCCAAGCCAATAACAATATGCTTACTATGAACCTCTTTTAATTTGTTCATTGAAGAATTTAGATTGAAACTAACTCCAAGTGTTTCAGTGATGTGCGTTTTCAATTCTAACTTTCAATGAATTCATAATTGGCTTTATCTTAATTTTTTAAATATATTTCTTGGTTTTGTGCACTACGAAAATGTAGCCGAGGCAGGGAAAATGCGCTTAAGACGTTACGCAGTCCATTCTCTCACAGCCCCTTCTCCCTCTATGCCGTGTGTTAAACAAGTTCATTGGGTTGCATCACTGGCGCATTTGAAGCAGCAAGTCAACGATTTCGATCGAGGTCTGTAATATGTCCTCGCATAATGCACTGTAGTTCAAACTTTCAACACCTTTACCTAGTTAGAGCAAATTTTGTATTACCTTGACGCTTTGCATAATCTCACTCAATCTACGCTGAATTGTGCGCGAGCTGTAGAGGTTGCGGTAGCACCGCTACACGCAGGCCGCTATAACACACGTGAGAAAGGTTACCGTCTCGCTATATGTTCTCAAGAACAGCGTTGCAGAAAGCTCGGTGTCGCTTTGTTCGGGTCCTTGGAGCCCTGCAAGACTTCGCAATGAAATCTTGCGCGGCGTGAGCTGCGTGCGTCCGTACGCTGGAGGCGCCTTGACTTGTGGGTAAGGCCGCTCGGCTCTTCCCAGACTTGTTCCTCCCTCGCGCTCCTGGAATGTTGCTCAGACATTTCTGCCCTGGCTTGCACGCGGAGGATAGTACGCTTATTTAAATATCATTAAGATTATAGTACATAGAACTGAATGCTGTACCTATGACATGTGTACAGCATATTATGACATATGTAGGAGTTAAGATTGTAACTCATAGAACTGAGTATTCCATTGAAACACCGTTTGTAATATCTAGATAGTAAGGTTTAGAACATTCTTCGTAAATTCATACTTGCAAATTTATTCTGAAACGTATGAGTTATGAGGTGCGAAAAGGATACTTGACGGTATCTGAGTAAACGATGAGTATGTGAGTACAATGCATTATTGTTCTATTGCGTGACCAACAAGGATTTTAGCTGCTTCTGTCAGTCTTGTATTAACACATTCCTTGTATTAACACATTCTCCGCGTACTGGGCCACATGTGCACCACTCGGTAAATTGCTTATTCACGTATCGGTATAAATGAATGACATGTCATGTTTCGCAACCTATTTAAAAAACAATTGTTATCGTACGAGGTGAAATGTTATCGTGCAATTATATTTTTTACATTTCTTAGGGAGGATACATATGTATTCAAGTAGTTGGTTAAGTCGATTTCTCAATTCTGCTACTTGCAACCTAACCAAACCAACTGTTAAACAGCGGTGGGAACGCGGTGAACGTGTTAGTCGACGTCAGTGGAAGGCAGGGGTTTTCCAACGCTTCTATTTGTTTGTTGTTCGCACATATTGTTTTGATGACGTGTGTGCGTTGGACATCCTGGTTTCTGAAGGCAAGCGTCTGTGCCACGTCACCGCAGCCTGCAACCTCTCTGCTGCTCTGTTCATGGCATATGAACATTTTTTTTCGACCAATATAGCTGCTCGTGATTGGCTTACGAGAAACAAACAGCATCTCGATGGCTGCTTGATATACGATTGACGTAGTAAAAAGTTTCCTCGTATGTTTGCATCATAATTATTTCTGTGACTTTGAGATAACGAAGGTCCTGGAACACGAAACAACATTTACCACTCGAGCGTTTCATGCGTTGATGTTTTGAGTGTTGGTGAGTCTGCTGCTTGCTCTCTGCGTTAGTTTTGTTAAAGGAACAGTTATTGTCATTGCTAAGTTTTATAAAACAAATTACTTTATTATAGAAAATATTAAATACAAAAAATTAGTTTACAATGGAATATATTTTGTGATGCCTGTGACTCGGTGACATGCCCAGCTATGGCTGAGCCTGCGTAGGTGAGAGCCCGCTAAGTTCTGTCCTCAGTCCTCATCGCGAGGGCGGCAGTGTTAGGCGGTGTCCGTAGTGCGCTCTTTTCATGAGCTCCTTATTGAAAATGTTCAATTTATGAAGGGAAATTATCATAGTTTAATTAGCAGTTAAAAGTCTCTTAATAAGCACATTTTAGCGATTTAAGCGTACGTTTAACTTGTATTTGTACATTACCCAAGTTATGGTGTTTAGTGCGTCAGTTGATGTGGAATGTCTGTGGAGCGATCAATTCGAGCATCAACTCTAGTTGAGGACCCGGTTTGGTATGCGTGTGTTCAGCGGCCTGTTTTTGATTTTAATTTAAACATCAATATTAGAGTTGTTTATTGTTTCGTCCATTCCTCAAACACCTGTCACAATTTAAAAGAAAATCAGGATTGCCACATATCATTAGAATGCTATTTACATAACTCGTTAATTTTTGTCAGGAAATTGTGTAATCAATGTTCTGAGCTGCTTCAAGTGCTCCAGTGACGCAGCCTAATGGACTTAGTTTACCATACTTCACGGAGAGAGAAGGGCTAAGATTGAATAAGCTACGTGACTTCTTTAGCTCATTTTACCTTCCTTGGCTTCGTCTTTGTGGTTCGCAGAACCAACTGCATTTCAATTAATGACTCAAAACTGATAATTGTTTTATTTTTCATGTAAGGCGGGGTACATGAAACGTGTTCGTCTCACTTTATACCAGCTTGCACACGCTGGTGTACAATTTTAGATCTTTTCAATGTCTTCGTCTCTCTTGTATGATGTATGTTCATGTAGGTATTCGCATGGTGTGATTACAATTATGGAGTGGGTGATCCTCTAGGTGTATCACAATTATGGAGTGGGCGATCCTCTAGGTGTATCACAATTTTGACAGCATGCCGATGAAAGTTCCAGAACAGATTGAGTTGTTTTTAAACGTTGTTTACGATACATTGTGGACGGACTCTTAATATCCTGAAGCTGCAACTTCTCAATTCTCGGAGCAAATTTGGTTTACACGAAGACATTCATAGTCCTATCTATACTTGTTACACGCATCGATAGTTCATGTTGTTGTGCTTAGGTCCCAGAGCATGCGGACAATTTTCAAGGCTGTGCTGACGTAAGAGGGCCTTGAATCAGTGCGGGCTTGCTCCTGATCTCCACTGATGCAGCGAATTCGCTAGTGCAGCTGCAGTATTTTATATCTCGTATCCCTCAGGGGGACACAACTATTGTATCTATGGGAATTACCCCTCAGGGGAACACAACTATTATATCTATGGGAATTACCCCTCAGGGGGACAACTAATGTATCTATGGGAATTATCACTCCCAGGGGGAAATGTTTGAGGGCCCGAGCTGAGAGGCCTTCTTTTTGTTTAAAAAAATGTTTTTCGTCATGTTTAGGACCACCTTTTTTCGGTTCACTGCTGTCCTGTTTTCAACACCTACTACTTTCTTCTTTAACTTTCATCTTATTTCATGAACTTTTTTCTCAACTTACTGTTTCTATTCCCCTTCTGCATAGATTCCACGTTCTCTTATTTCCATATTAAATGGTGCCTTCCTCTCTTCGACACGCTGTTATTTTTTAAAGGGAGGGAGGTTTAAACGAATATCTCATCAAATCTTTACATCTCGTAGGATGAAGTCGGTCAGCGTACCTCATGCATCTGGTGCAGTGCCAGTCCAAATTGTTGTGGGCTTTTTACTTTTTCATTTCGTATGCGAAATTCACGAACCAGGCTCCGCCGAGTATTTTTTTGCCAAAAAGTCCACAATAACGCTGAACTGTTGTAAGATTATGACGATTGTAAATGCGTTGGTTAAACTTCAAGTACAGACGTAATAGCATTTAAGTTCTCTATAATGCATTCCTCAATCCAGCCGTCCTTTAAGTATTTTGAATTACAGCCTCTCTTGTCCAACGGAATTTTGTTTCTAACGATTTCTTCTTTTGTTTCAGAAACAAATTGTGGGGTCGAGCATTTCACCTGACAGTTTTTTGAACGTCGGTCTTTACTTCACACGAACAAAGGGACTTTTCCGTGTTTGCTATCCAGCGGAACTGCCACATGGAGGTAAGATGTGAAAGTCTGCTGTAGACTGTAAGCACTCAACCTTTCTAAGGGCAGAGTCTGACGCGCGTCTGGCCTTAGCATTTGTGTGGAAAGACGTAGTGTGTGATGCGTCGAATCATTCGAGTGAAATAATTTAAAAAAATAAAGTTTCCTTGAACTCTAAGTTCGAGGGATGTTTAACATTTTTTGTTAACAAACAACAGATAGAAGTGGCTATTGTAAAATGTTTTTTTTCATTGTGAGACCCCTACTAAATCTCACAGATTGCAAAGCTTGACGTCGAAGCATTTCAGGGGACACGGGCGAGTGGAGGCGAGCTGAATGAAACACAAAATTGACGCCTCCACAAAGCGTCATGATATTCCCTTGATAATTTGCCCTCATCTGCGTTGTATGGATAACTTCTCAAGTCTCATAGATGTCTCCATAGCGTCCCAGAATAGTATTGTTTTGTGCCTGAATGTGGTGAGCATGTTACTACCGAACAGGGTCGCTATTTAAATGGTTTTCTTGTATTATAGAGAACGTTCAACGACTTTAAAGTTGAACTTGATACGAATTTTAACGCAATAAAGACAAACTGTATAGCTAAATTTTTAGTATTTATTGTTGTTACCCTTCGGTATATTTTGATATTCTGCAGTTACTGTTGTCATGTAGAGTTCAGAAAATGTTAGCTCGGTGTCCTTCCAATTGTTGTTCTGTTCGGCAACCCTTTGCGTCTTGTACGAAATTTATTCATTGAAACTTTTCATCAGAGGTTTGAAAATCACTTCAATTCATCCATGTACGGGTAGGGAAGAAAACTGGTATCGTCTCACGCGCACCATGCACAGCACAACACTGCCAATCTTCAGACTTGACGTTGATCACAGGGTCTTATCCGATCTTCGCGGGATCTATTCTCTTTAAATCATACCACTATTCATCGAAGCGTTGATCTGTTGAGTGATTTTCTATTTCACGATGCTTCTGTCCGTGTATGAATATTTAAACTAGTGAATTTCACATTGAACAGGAACAGCTGAATCTAACAATTTTTAAACTCTTGAAATTCATGTCTCCGCAGGTTTGACTTTCATACTTCAAGAGAGTGGGTATCATAAGCAATCGCCTGTTTTACTCTAAGTTCGATGCAAACAGCTCTTCTATTCTGACAACAATAAATGAATGTAGTGGTACATATACAACGGCTGATAACTCACGCTCGTATAACTCGGTCGACTGCACGCGCTGCGCCCTCTAGTGCCAAACTTCGTGGCACATTTGCTTCTCAGGCTGTGATTGGTCCCTGGTAACCCGTGGTTCCCCAGTTTGTGCGCTGGAAGGGATTCTCCTTCGTATTTGGCGGACTTGCCGCTCCTCGGAGATTGGATTATTTCGGATAATCTGCACGAAACTTGAGCTTGATTCAAAGGGAGGGGGGGAGGTATGCTGATTATGCTGATGGTGTCTATCCTAGTCAGTGTCCCTCTGGAAACTAGCATTCCATAGAGGCAACCTAAGCTGCTAAACGTAATCCAGCAGCGGCTGCAGCAGGAGTCTGCTGTGGGTTTAGATTTGTGGTTAGACGGGTCTTATCCTTCATTCTCTTCTTCTTCGTCTCTCGTGCTGGAGGCCGGCGTACCGTGCAACCGACATTCAGTACAAGCGACTTCGTTTTTTATTCTTCATTCGTATTTGAAATTTTCGTCTCATTAAAATGCTAACATTTTTTGCCAGCGTAGTGAGCGGTGCAATCTACGATACTTGAATTTTGCTCCCTTATGATGCCACTTGAACTTGGCCGAGTTTTTGTGTGATGGTCGCTCAACTGGGCAGAAACACAGGTTAAACATCTATATAATCTAAAATAATATAATAATTTTATTGACTTAGGGTCCCGGTGTGGCTCCTGCTACAGGAGTCTCCGCTTGTCTGCTGGTAGGGGGTAGGGAAAAGCTGGTCCGAAGCGAGCTAGTTTCCTGGCATTCAAAGCTTGCGAGGGGGCGGACTGATGCTGTCTACAGTA
>JACJUY010012700.1:6605-17700 GCA_014220935.1 Platorchestia sp. MABIK | reverse complement strand
TATTTATTGAGTTTACACGTCTGCGGTATTACAAAGGAGATTTTTCTACTTTCTACGTGTGAAAATGATCATGCTCCAAACATTTAAGCTGTCTTTGGGATATTATAAGAAATATTTTTGATAGACTTCACAGTGCTCAGGCAAAGTCTTCATTGAAAAGAAATACATCCTCTCAATAACGGAAAAATTTATGCAGCTGCAAAATAAGAAGCAGGATATTTTACGGCTATTTAAAAAAAAATCAATTCTCCACCAGCTGAGTGACCAAAATTATCCCACCTGCTGATATGAGGGTAGAAATTATTACACCTGCTGGTATAAAAATAGGGGTTCTTACACCTGCTGGTATGAAGGTAGAGATTCTTTCACCTGCTGGTATGAAGGTAGTGATTCTCACACTTTCTGGTATGAAGGTAGGAATTTTTATATCTGCTACTCAAAACGTAAGAGTTCTCATACCTGCAGTTGAGAAAGTAGGAATTTTGCATGCACCAAAACAACCGTTGAAGTATGAGAGGCAGAGTCGGTACACCTACAGACGCTCGAGAGTCGCACCAACAACCAGGTTGTGGTGCGACAAGGAGTCCTCCCTCGTACTTATTTACATGCGTCACTTGGTTCATGAAGAATTTCTATTTGATTACTTGAAAAGATAGACTAATGAGCATAACAGAGCAGAAGAATGAAGATTCAGAGACTTTCAGAGTGCATTTGTTTCTCTGAACAGTTTGGTTGCACTTCTCAAAGCTCCTATAACGTTAATTTTCGGAATTTATTGTTTTTTTTGCATTATGTTTCGTTCTAATAGAATGCAGGACTACACGCATGCAAAATATTTAAGTTTACACAAAATAGATTTCAACTGAGCATTTTGTGGTAAATTAATTCAACATCTACATGACCTACAATGCTTGGGAGATGAAAAAATTCAAACTAAGATAGAAAAGTAAATCAGATTTCAATGAAATTTCAAAATAGATGGGAAAAGTTAAGAAAATTTTAGCATTTACTTTTTAACTCTTGCCCCAATAGTACGTAGTTTAATAATATTTTAGCTGCTAATAAATTGACAAAGTAGGTCACAAGTTGTCCACAAATCTTACGTCCAGACGACGCCTACAAACTCACACACAACGGTTTCACACAATTTTATGTCGCTGTCGTTATCCATAAGTACTATTTGTTCATGATCTTCTTGAGAAAACTACATGTAAGTCCTCTGTAAGCAAATTTTACGTTAAATCTGCATGTCACGACGAGCTCAAGCGCTCCATAGAGCGGCACTAAAACACTTTTCGGCACGCTCAAGTGCTGTATGACACACATGCTGGCACTCGTGAAAAGAGCATCACACATTTTGGCACATCTCTTTTTGCGGGCTAAATGAATGGTTCACTTCACTCACTAAGTTTTATGCGGGTAAAAAAATACTATAACGTGTCTTAAATGAATGAATGCGAGAACTGGCAGATGAAAGGGGCTTTAAGAATGAGTTTAAAACGAGCTGATGGGTTGAAAGCGACGTTAAATGGGAAATATTTTATAGACAAATTAAGTTTTCAATAAAAGTGACTTTAAGCGGAAGTGACGTTATTGAAAATTCAAAGGCGTTAATTGCAGGGCATAGAAAACATCAGTTCGTTCGTGTAAAGACGTGAGCAAACGTCGTGCATGGCCATAGGCTAAATTTACATACATGCAAAACTTGTTTATTTAAAAAAAAACACTTTGTAGCTCCCATTCGTTTTGAATTGTATGCTGCTGCTCACAATAATAAAATATACAATTTCCAAGAATGCAATCATGAGGAAAGAATTTTCAACAGGCAGTTTTTTTTTTAAAGTTTTGAGTTTTCATTCCAAAGAAAAACTCTCACGACGCAAACTTTCCTGAATTCCAGCGTCTACCGGCGAAACAAAAACAATTAAATAAAAAAAAATTGTAGAACTTTGGTCATTCAGTAATTTTTGATTAAGCGTCACATTTTAAATTTTAAATATAAGAACGATGTCTCCAGAGGTGTAAGTAGCAAGTATTGTGGTAATAGAACCCATTTTAATTTGCCTTCAATGTACCATGGTAAATTTTTGCACGTGAAGAACAGTTAGAAAAAGGATTTCGTGTCGAGGCTTGAAGTTGTCTTTAACCTTTACTACTCAATTGTTGGTTCTTGAAGAAAGTAATTGGAAATGTCGCAAGTATTTCCCTCGAATGTAGTAAATTCTGATATTATGATTTCCCTGGAATGTAGTGAATGTAAATGTTGTGGTTGTGGTCAGTGAATGTAGTAAATGCAGATATTATGGTTCCGCTGGAATGTAGTGAATGTAAATGTTGTGGTTGTGGCCAGTGAATGTAGTACATGCAAATGTTGTTGATATTGTCCTTATATATAAAACATTTCAGAGCACCATTGACACTCACTGTATGTGCAAGCAACGAGTGCATTCATCAAGAATGTGAGGTGACATTCAAGCAACATCCTCAAACATGGCAATTAATTTGCTGTCAATACTATCGCTAAGTTCCTGCATTAGATGCCTTCAACGAAAATATCTTCACTAAACTTCCAAAAATTTTTCTGTAATTTTTCCAATATCGTCAGGAAATTGTTGAAACTTGAAATTGAATGGTGCTGAAAAAGGTATTCATTAGCGGTATTTAAAGGTATTGTTTAACATTCTTTAGAATGCAGTTTCTATTTTTTTATGCGGTACTGCGGCGCGTTGCCAGCGTCACACAAAGCTCTTCGCAGAATTTCCAGAAGAAGAGAAACATGTGAGAGCAGGAGCTCTTTTTTAGGAGTAAAAAGGTAGATATTTATCTGGATATAAATAGCTATGGCGTTAATTTTCTATAGTAAATTAAATGAAAATTAGGAGTTCTCCTGACCCAAATCTACGTCTTCAGATCAGTACAGGAAATTTGTGTAGTAAATTGAAGTAATATTAAGAGCTGTAGCTGTACTATCGCTCTTGGTAAATAGCTACGCTTTTGATCAGTGTATGAAATTTGCACTGGGTAGTAAATTAAACTAATATCATCTTTAATAATGGGTGGCTTCTCGCGAAATTCTCGTGACGCTAATCACTATTATAAAAGTAGCCGCGTCCGTCCGTCCCTCCGTCCGTGTGGCCCCCTCTTGATTATGGTATCCACAATACGCAATCGGCTTATTTTTAGAATAGAAATGTTCTATGGAGCTTTCTCTGTTGAAATTCACCTTCTCGCTTTGATGTTTTTATTGATTATGCAAAAAAAAATGTTTTAAATTCGTTCGACCAGTTACCTGGCTACTCCTGGGTATAAGGCCCAAGATTTTGGACCTAGAGTTATTGTTTTCGAAATTGTGATTTTCTTGAAAAGCTTTGAAGAGATTATAGACGACGTTTCAGAATAAAATTCTGGCAAAAGAGGCCACCAAAGATAGAAATATTTTCAACCGCAAGAGAGAAGTAGCAAGACTCCGACAGCAAGAAAAACACCGAAGACGATCGGATGAACGACGCGAAATGGCAAGACGAAGCAATGTTGCTCGCCAACGATAAACTAGAGCTAAATTGACCCTTGACCGGCGTTTGAAAATTCTACGGAATAATGCAGAGCAACACCGAGTAGCTAAAGAGAGCTTAACGCATGAAAGAAGTGAGGAAATTCTTCGTCATAGCGCTGGACAACATTGCGTGGCACAAGAGAATTCAACTCAAGAAAGAAGGGGTGAAATTCTTCAGACTAATGCCGAACAGCATCGACTTGCACAAGAGAATTCAACTCAAGAAAGAAGGGATGAAATTTTTCAGATTATTGCCGACCAGCACGTGTGCACTAGTCTATATAATGTTCTGCTTGTTCCTCCCTTAGTTAGTTAGTCCGTCTGTTTCGCTCTCATCCGAGTTTGCAGTATCATGGATCCCGAATTCCTGAGTGTTACATTGAAAGATCGCTTTACATGAATTGATACGTTTGACATTTTGTCACGTTAGCAGAATATAAGTAATCTTGATGAAATTTTTTCACAGGTCCATGGTTTTTTATGTTTGACATGTTATCAGGATAGCTTTGTTTAGGATAGGATGGCAAGATATGTTAGGTTAAGATTTGTTAGGATAGAATTTGTTGTGTTAGAATTTGTTGGGTTTTTCACGGGTCCCCCTAGCTGAACGATGACATTGCTTGACACATTGATTACGACAATTCGAATGATTCAGGATACGATAGGTTAGGATAGATTAAAAGAAGATAGGATAGGTAAGGATAGGGTAGGTTAGGAAAGGTTAGGATGGGATCGGCTAGGATAGTTTAGGATAGGTTAGGTTAGCACAAGGTAAGAAATGTTGATAACATTTTTACGGGTTCTTGGTTTTTTGTTTGATATATTATCAGGATGGCTCTGGCTAGGTTAGGATAAGTTAGTATATGTTAGGTTTGCATGGGTTATGTTAGAATTTCTTACGTAATGTCAACCGAATTGTTTCATGGGCCTACCTAGCTTATTGATGAAATTGTCCGCGGAGGACGCTGAGCGAGAGTTTGGTTTGCAGTTCACTAGTGTACACAAACCGTCAAAAATGACGGAATTCGATGTTTTCTTTAGACAAATCTTGCAGATGTGGATGGCAAACAAATATATCCATCCTAACAGCACGCGCGATATAAATATTCTTGAACTTGTGCACTGGTGCAACGCGTATCACAGATACGGTCATTAAGCATCCGAGCTTGAAAGAGAGACGGACCAACCAATTTAATGTGTTCAGTGAGGTTCCCATTGTAATAACATAGGAGAAATTCCGCACGAAAAATGCATAAATTAATTTATATGTTTATAAATTTAAGCCCGTGTCCATTAGATACATACAAATTTATGAATTTAATACTTTTTAGCAAAAATCATTTTATTCAGTAAGCTTTAGCTATATTACACCTGTTGATAAATAACTACGCCTCTAGATAGGTGTAAAAAAACTATAGAGTAAATTAAAGAAATGTGAGGAGCTGTAGCTATACTACCGCTCTTGTTAAATAGCTATGTCTGTAAATTATTACAGGGCAATAATATTACTATTATATTGTGTGGTAGATTAAATGAAATTAAATAAGCGATGGAATAAAACGTTGAGTTACGAGAATCTTGTAACGTACACGGAATTTTTTTTTGTGATGAATTATTTGTCGCTAGAAGTTTCTGTATCAAACGTAGATGTAGCGGAAATGTGGGCAAACATTGATGCACTGAAGCATTTGGCAAACAATAAATTCATGAGTAAACGTGGATGAGTTTGAGGAATGTTAAAAGTGGCGAAGACTAATTTATTGACACAAAATCCAGGCAAGATATTTGTCCAAAGATATCGATAACACTTTATCTAAATTCTTATGGCAGTTAATAGAGCTACTATCTCTCTAGTTAAACAGTGTGATCGAAGAAATTCATCAAAATTTATCTATTGTTTTATAATATAGCTGGCAATAACATTATTCCCGTTAAAAGTGTGATGAAAGGGATTTATCAAAGTCTTGTTTTGTTCTGTAATATAACAAATAATTGTCCTGCGGTTTAGCAGCTCAAGTAGTAGGGATTTACGAAAGGAGGGATTTAACATCGTCCATTTCTTGTACTGTAGTTAATGGCGCTGTGGTTGAGTTAACCAGCGCGGTAGTTGAGTTAATTAACGCGGTAGTTGAGTAAGCAAGCGCGGTAGTTGAGGTAACTAGCTCGGTGGTTGAGTTAACCAGCGCGGTAGTTGAGTTAATTAACGCGGTAGTTGAGTTAGCAAGCGCGGTAGTTGAGGTAACTAGCTCGGTGGTTGAGTTAACCAGCGCGGTAGTTGAGTTAGCTAGCGCGGTGGTTGAGTTAACTAGTTGAGTTAACTAGCGTGGCAGAAAGGATCTACAACCAGAAGCCTCGCCTCCCACGTCTACTTGACACGGCGGCAGCTGGCCTACAGAGCACACGCCTACACACATGTATGAGCAGTACACGCTCAAGTTACACACGCTGTGTTGGTCACACATGAATGGAGTTCAAGAGGAAGCACCAGCTGCTTCGTGTCGTCGCAGCTGATTGGCCGCTGCACGCACGCACGCACGCACGCTCGCAGCTGCGGGTGCGCGCTCTGTCCTGGCGTGGCGGCCCGTCTGTGTTGGCTGCCGAGGAAAGAGGGACGGAAAATAGGTAGAGGTTTGAAAATTAGACTAGGATTTAGTTTAAAAGGTCAAGAAATTCAACTTTGAATAACTTTGAAATAGGTATAGGTTAGAAAATAATATTGTGAATAAGTTTAGAATAGAAAAGACTAGAAAATTAGATGATAAATTAGTTTAAAATAGGTAAAGATTATAAAATTAGATTGTGAATAAGTTTAGAATAGGCAAAGATTGAAAAATTAGATTATAATTAAGTTAAAAAAGGCTAGTAATTGAATTACAAAAATGTTTAAAATAGGTAATAGTTTAAAAATTTGGTTTTGAAAAAGTTTAAAATAGAGAATGATTAGAAAATTAGATTGTGAATAGGTTTGAAATAGATGAAAGTTAGAATATTAGATTACGAATAAGTTTAACTCCCTAACCATTACACAGGTAATCCAAAGAAATTGAATTGATGGGAAGGTTAGAAAAAGAACTTTCGAAATATTATTGAAGATTTTCGTGCACGTCACGTCATTGAGTGAAGTTGAGGCAATTAGATTATGAATTAGTGTAAAACTCCCTAACCACTACAAAGGTGTTCCAAAGAGAGGTAGGTGTGAAGGTTAAAAAATGTTTTTTTAAATCTTGTAGAAGATGAGCGGGATCAGAAGAAGAGCGGGATCTTTTGAAATTATTGGTGGTATTCAATAATGCACGGAATAGAGTAGAAATATGCCAATTTGATTTGTTATTTGAAGAAGTAGCTTTGCGTTCTGATTCTTTAAATAATGAACTGTGTGTGGTGAGCCTACAAAATGTTTCATTTCCTCTTCAACCATTTTCCTACATTAATCCTCCATGTGCAAACACCTGGCAAATATATCTATCCAAGTAACATTGGTGGCTTGAATGAATTAACTACAGCCGTAGGGCAGTGAAGCCCGTACCCCAGAAGCTCTCATGATACATTTATATCATAATACACTCTCATAATACATTTATATCATAATACACTCTCATAATACATTTAAATCATAATACAGTCTCATGATACATTTATATCATAATACACTCTCATAATACATTTATATCATAATACACTCTCATAATACATTTATATCAAAATACAGTCTCATGATACATTTATATCATAATACACTCTCATAATACATTTAAATCATAATACAGTCTCATGATACATTTATATCATAATACACTCTCATGATACATTTATATCATAACACAGTCTCATGATACATTTATATCATAATACACTCTCATGATACATTTAAATCATAATACAGTCTTATGATACATTTATATCATAATACACTCTCATGATACAATTATATCAAAATACAGTCTCATAATACATTTATACCATCATGCACTCTCATAATGCATTAATATCATAATACACTCTCATAATACATTTATACCATCATACACTCTCATAATACATTTATACCATCATGCACTCTCATAATNTATTTTGCACGGCACAAACGGCGGGTACATTCCAGTAGAAAGTTTTGCACTCGCACCAAGCAAGAGGCCAACGAAGCCGAGAGCAAAATTAAGGACACTAGAGGCAAAATGTATCATTTTGCTCACGGACCTGCACGCATCAAAACAAAAAAGACTAATACATACATTTTATACACGTCTTTCAACATTTAGTTCACACAATGGACATGGAAATTAAAGATTGTGCACTGTACAAAGCCCAATACGTTTGTTTTGCAATTAGATATGGGCTAAAAGGACCCTCTGAAGAATGAGATCTGTTCTATATTGAATGAATGAACGCGGACTATTCAGACAAGATGAGCGCTTTGTTGCGACCGTTGTGTATTGAGAAAACAGTCGAGGTAAGTTTTCCTGCACTTGGAATCTCTTGCAATGAGGCAGAGGACCATTGACAGAATTAAACAACAGCTAAGATCGCGGAAAAGCGTTCTTAGAGAAAAGGTCAAAAACAGGGCATTTTGAGCAAGATAAAACGAAGAAAGTCGAGCGAATTTGCCCGTTAGCTTACCATTAAACGCGTGGCTCCAGTTTGTGTAGGTGATGTACGTGTGTGTATATAAGACGTGTAGGCAGCCACATTGGGTAAATGAATTTGAACTTGGCTTCTAACTTTCATTAATGTGTGCGGTGATGTTGAAGGCGCTGGTAGTTCAGTGAGAGGGCGACTGATGTTAGAGCACCTGAACTCAATGCTTATATTGGCACCAGTACGCAGGAATTGAACTGTTAATTCTATGACAAGCTAAAAAACAGAAATCAACTATTATCAAAATTAGGATAACAGAATTAAACAGTTATTTAAGTTAGTATTACGGAATTGGACAGTGATTTAAGTTAGCATTACGGAATTGTACAGTTATTTAAGTTAGTATTGCGGAATTGCACTGTTATTTAAGTTAGCATTACGGAATTGTACAGTTTTTTAAGTTAGCATTACGGAATTGTACAGTTCTTTAAGTTAGCATTATGGAATTGTACAGTTTTTTAAGTTAGCATTACGGAATTGTACAGTTATTTAAGTTAACAATACGGAATTGTACAGTTATTTAAGTTAGCATTACGGAATTGTACAGTTATTTAAGTTAGTTTCACGGAATTGAGCAGTTACAGACTTTAAAATAACAGAATGGAGAAATAATTGTCTTTAAAGTACCAATATATAATAATTTTTGTGCGTTAAGATAACTTTATTACGTAATCATCCGCGTTGAGATAACTGAATGGAATAAACATCGACGTTGTGTTAGAAAATTACGAAGAATTATTAATTTTAAGGTAGAAATGGAACAATGATCGATTAAAAATTGAATAAAATGAAAGCTTGTTCACATCATGCTTCTTAAATGGAATGAATGAGGCACTAACGTACTTACTTACTGGGTGAAACTAGCGGCAGGGATTACTAAATAAGTCATTGAAATAATTTCGAAGATCATGATTCCAGTCATGAAAAAAATTACTTATGACAGGCTCAAAAATATCCTAAGACTGCGCCCTTAACCCTTCATGTTCTAAGAATATTCTTAAATAGGTAGGGTAACAACACATGAAGGCAGCTATGACACACGTAGCTGAAGTCTGCGGTATTTTACATGAATATTTCATTATCTCAAATTGGCATCAATTATACATTTGAACTGGGGAAATGTGAAGAATTGAAAAATACCATGCAGACCATTATGTTTAATGGAGAGAAAAATACTACGAAAAAATAAACTACGTTTATATACAGCTGATTATATGCCTTATTTGAAACGTAAATACGTAATTTGTCTTGTACAATTACTAGTGCACACGTGCTGGTCGGCATTAATCTGAAGAATTTCATCCCTTCTTTCTTGAGTTAAATTCGCTTGTGCAAGTCGATGCTGTACGGCATTAGTCTGAAGAATTTCACCCCTTCTTTCTTGAGTTGAATTCTCTCGTGCCACGCAATGTTGTCCAGCGCTATGACAAAGAATTTCCTCGCTTCTTTCATGCGTTAAGCTCTCTTTAGCTACTCGGTGTTGCTTTGCATTATTTCGTAGAATTTCCAAACGCCGGTCAAGGGTCAAGTTAGCTCTAGCTTTTCGTTGGCGAGCAACATTGCTTCGTCTTGCCATTTCGCGTCGTTCATCCGATCGTCTTCGATGTTTTTCTTGCTGTCGGAGTCTTGCTACTTCTCAAGCTTTTCAAAAAAATCACAATTTCGAGAACAATAACTCAAGTCCCAAAATCTTGGGCCTTATACCCAGTGGTAGCCAGGTTACTGGTCGAACGAATTTAAACCATTTCTTTTTGCATCATCAATTAAAAATATCAAAGCAACATGATGAATTTTAACAGAGAAAGCTCCGAAGAAAATTTCTATTTGCAAAAATAGGCCGAGTGCGTATTTTGGATACCATAATGCAAGTGAAAAGGAATCGAATCGCCAGTGAAAAATAATGCAATAAAATAATTTCTCGTATTTCTAAAGCTTTATCCTTGTTGCTATCAAAGCTATCGATTAGAAGAGGGGGTCACACGGACGGACGGGGCTCTTATTATTATAATACTGAAGTGACTGGCTCTCACTAAAATAATACGTAAACATAAATATGATCAGTTGTAGACTTATAACAAAGCAAAAAAAAACACAGCCAAATAAATAAACGGTTAGCTCAAATAAGGACCGATCAAATACTGCTAACATAAAGTTTATTTTTGCGCATAGACATCAACACTAATGCTTCAATACTCAGAAGTATTGAACATCACAATATTCCCTGCGCAGAAATATCCTGCACCTCATCCACCGCCCCCCTGTAGCATGGATACCCAAACACTATGCAGTATGTCCCACAAAAACCCGAACATTTATTTTCCCGCATCAGAAATACCATCATAAAAATATTATTAGCATTTAATAATACGCAAAATTTTCCCACAAAATAATCTATAGAAAAGATTTTACTGATTATGATGGTATTCTTGAGACGAAAAAATAAATACTCAGTTCGGGTTTTGGTGGGACACACTGCATGATGACCGCACATTTCGCTTGATTTACGTTGCAGTTGATTCGTTAATTGAAATTCCCTCCGATGATTTTCTAACGAAGAATTGAGGAATTATTACCATATCATTATAACACGGGAGTGAAGGAATTGAAGGAATAAAAATGGGAGCTCCAAACGCTCAAATGAATGCATATTAATAAATGCCTGCTAAATATGCATTGAATCGTAACGTTTAATAATTAATTATAACGTTTTTATTGCCGTACATCACGTACGTACGTGTACCTGTGCCGTACATCACGTACGTTACGTGTACATGTGCCGTACATCACGTACGTTACGTGTACATGTGCCGTACATCACGTACGTACGTGTACATGTGCCGTACATCACGTACGTTACGTGTACATGTGCCGTACATCACGTACGTTACGTGTACATGTGCCGTACAT
>JACJUY010012697.1:0-13355 GCA_014220935.1 Platorchestia sp. MABIK | reverse complement strand
AGGCACCATGGAACAATCATTGCTGTGGCAGAGCAGTGAGCTCTGAGCTCTGATTGGTCAGTCCATCAATCAAATGAGATTGCCACCAATCATTGGTCGGCTCTCAATCCTGTCATGGGAAATATCGAACTGGCTGCTAGAGAAGAGAGGGTAAGCTTCGATGGAGAGGGAACCGCCGACCGAGCGATTCCGAAATGCAACTTTAGAAAAGAAGAGGATGTCGGCAAGGGAAATAAGAATGGCCTTTTATTTTGTAGAGCACCGGCGGAGACATCAAATACTCGCAATTAGGTTTTGTAGCCAGTCCGGTCTGTTCCTGTGCTCCTCTTCAACAAACTGCCTCGCCTCACCACGACACCTCTGACCCAGATGTTTGAAGTCGTTCATTATCACCGGCGCCTACAAACGCAAATTCCACCTCCAGATTGTAACACAAACTTTGCCAGAATGTTTCAAAGTTGTGACATTTGAACAAAATTTGAATTTATATCACCTACAGTATGCTGAAACACAACGAGGGGAGCAGCCGCAAGCTTTACATTCAACCTGAATTTGTGAGTGTCCGACGACATTTAAATTTTTAGGCCGTTCTTTCGCAGTAATCATGCAGCTCACCGTCATTAACATTCGTTAGCTATGGTCAAAGAATTTAAAGATGGAAAAGATAGTTCAGGTTCCAAAATGGAATCGCAATCAAAGATTCAGAAAAATCTCAGTACATGAAAAGTAGTTGAACTTCACTAACGCAGCTTTTCCCTCCATCTGTGACAACACGAAGCAGCCACAAGGTCTGAGGCTCAAAGGGTTGGGAGCTTGAGGACTCGCCGGAGCCTCTTTAGGTTACCTCAGTGGATAAAATGGCTACCATGGCCCCAACAGCCCTGAAAAATGTTTTGAGCACAACTTTTCCGCACATTTTCATCCCCTCACCTAGATCACACGTGCTGAACAACTTGCATTCTTCTCAAAGGACAGCAAACTCCATTTCACTCAGCTGCCAGAGACCTGGACACTAGGGTGGAGCGTTTTTGAACTTTTTTATATTGAAGTTTTGCTACCTCTAAAAATGTGTTACGACGGCGAAAAAAAAATTGTGCTAAAATTGAGTGTAATTGGCCGATATCTTTTACTTCCTCAACGGCCGGACTTGAAAATTGATTTTTTAAGCTTAATTTTGCTGAAATGCTCAATACATACACTTTTTCATTTTTGACTTTTTTATGTGGTCTCACTTATGTAATGATAGAAAATAGTGTGAATTATAATATTTCAGTTGAAAATTTATGAAAATATAGCATCTTCTACTTTCTCAAGAAACTTAAAACATATATTTTTCTTGTAAATATATGCATGCATATGTAAATTAATTAAAAATATAACACAACCTGATTGTATTACAGGCCAGTTTGTAATGACTTTCTACGTGTTTAAAGAAGTTACTCAAGAAATTTTGGCAAAGCTATGACATCATCTTCTAGGATTTTAATGAGTACTTCAATTAAATGCCATGAAAGTTAAGTAAAGTTAGGTAATCGACCAGGGATAGGGTAGGTTGTGCTTGGACTCGTTTACAGCCACCTTCCCGCGGTGAGTGCCGCTAATTGTTCATTACTTATTTCATCAACAATAAGTAAAAATATATGCAACAAAGAAGCAGAGAGCTGTAATTAATAATATAATGGACATAGCTCGAAAAATGAATTGACAGCACGAATTACGAGAAGTTTTAATTTCATGGTCCCTTTAGTGTTGTTGAGGAAGTAGAAGATGATGTCATATATAGCTTCGCAAAATTTCTTGAGTAACTTCTTTAAACACATAGAAAGTTATAACAAACTAGCCTGTAACCAAATTTGGTTGTGTGATATTTTTAAGTATTTCATATATGTATGCAAATGACAAATGCAAATTTTAAGTCGCTTGAGGAGGAAAAAGATGCTATATATTCATAACTTTTCAACTAAAATACAATAACTCAAGTTATTTCCTATCACTATATAAGTGAGACCACATAATGAGAGTCAAAAATAAAACAAGTGTATTTATGGAGCATTTCATCAAAATTAAGCTTAAAAAATGAATTTTCAAGTCCGTTGAGGAGGTTAAAGATATCGACCAATTCCACTCAAATTTGGCACAAAATTTTTTTCTGGTGTCGTAACATTTTTAGAGGTAGCCCAACTTCAATCTAAAAAAAAGTTCAAAATCGCTCAACCTTACTGGCCCCCTGCTAAACGTTCATCTCTTCTGCAGTGAATAAGAGAAGCACACCGCCGATGGCGCCCAGCGCTGCAACAGCCGCGGCCCATGGACCTGACGGGTGTTGCAGCGCTGCGTGTGTGCCGGGACACGCAAGGAAACCATCACTTTCCGAACCTTCCCTTAGTCGTCAGCAGCATGCCTCGCCTCATATTGAAGATCTACGGGTGAGCGCTAACTTGTGAAACTTTCAAATGAACAACGAAGAAATCTAATAATATCTCACTCGTGATGCTGCTTGTTAAATGTACTTCACCGAGACTGTGCTTCAAGGGAAACCTAATTGCATGAAGTGGAATGTATAAATGAAACGAGCTTGAAAAATGTCTGTGGTAGTGAAAGGACTTTCCAGTCCATCAACAGGTAAATGAAAAGTAATTTTCAATCAAACAAGAACATGAATGTTGGTACGTGTGATTGGATAGCATCATTTATGCTAGCACACCACATATACGTTTCCTGGCTCAACTCCATCTTAATTCTAAATTTATCATCAAAAATTTCTTGACTCAGTAATTAGCAGTCATTCTTGCGTAGTTAATGTCCCTAGAGTAGTAAACATTTTTGTAGTCAAGAAGAGCATGTTATGACGTTCCTCCAATACAAGCCTTCAGATTTAATTGATATGTTGATTGAAATGCCAACCAAATCCAGCCACACTTCCCCCAGGCCAAACATCAAACGTTCTTGTTCAAGTCATCTTTTCTCCACCACGCCGACTGTCGTCCTCAAGTCCGCCCTCGAGATACCCTGCGCGACACGCTGCCCTCCTCCTGGGAACAGTACTGGAGTAGGGCATGACATTTTCACCTAGCGTTCGAAACCCCGCGGTCCACAAACAGAGGAGTGTCTATTTCCAGCCACCAAACACACGCCCAATGAATTTGTCTTAAGAGAAGTGTAAAAGAATGTAAAGCTATACGAATCTTACTTCAGTAAATACAAATTACGGTTTAATTTATCCTGAATTTCACCCTTTTCTTCTTTTTTCGTTTCAAATCCCTTAGACGCTTCCCAATGACTTCACGCTTCTGTGAGGCATTCATGTGAGCAGTCTCGTCCAACGAAGTTACTTCCCCCACAGACCATTTCTTGTTTACTGCACACCCTCACTCCCCACCTAAACCCACCAACGCACCCCTCCCCTCGCTACATGCCATGCTCAGCCTCACCCCTTCAGACTAATGCTCCTTGTCTCTCGTGCTGACGCTAATGCTCTTATCGGCGCCGCGGCCTCCATCACCCGCGATCATCGGCGCCCCTGCGCCAATCATCGGCGATAATGGAAAACTCACACAACTGCTCCCGAACGCAGCAAAAGGACACACCGAGACCACAAATGTGACGGAAATGACTATGGTTCTCAAAATCCCAACTGGAACGAATGAGAACTGAATTTCGTACTTCAAATTGAAAATCAGGGATTGAATTGTGGGGTTCAGTGAAAGTCCACAACCAGAACAAAACAGAAGTAGTAATGAACCTGAAAAGTATTATAAAATGAAATGAATCCATAAAAGTACTTGAAACGGAAATAGAAAAAGTGATGAGGAGTAACTCATACAATTCAAGGATGAATAAAGTGATTATGGTGTAAACCATTTTTCCGAAGAGATTCCTCTACGTGAACAAATTTATTCGTTCTCATGACATATAAGCTTTGTGCTACACCAGTGCCTACTACGTTTGGATATGAGAGGCACCGTCTCACTTACCGGCGACCTAATCATTTGCTGGTGGAACAACTTTTGGAAGGAATGTTGAAATTTGAAGAGCTGTGTTGAACACGAAAGTGGGTTGAAATGTGGATATGGGTTGAAATGCATGAGTGAGTTAAGGGGACCGAACGGTTTTTTCTCATGAAATTTCAAAAATTAATGAAAAATACTTGGAGCGAAACAAGCTCGGTGGGATTCACAACATGTTTAGAACATTCGAATGGACGTTCAGAGCCCTAAATTTTTTTAAATTCCATTCCATCCTGAACGTCCATTCGAATGTTGTAAACATGTTGTGAATCCCTCCGAGCTTATTTCGCTCCTGAAGTATTTTTTATTAATTTTTGAAATTTCATGAGAAAAACCGCTCGGTCTGTCGTAGCCTTCTTTTCTTTTCAAATCAATTATATAATTATTCCTACTTCGTCAGTCGTTTCAAGGTTGACCTTCAAATTTACGGTTTATTTCAGCAGGATATATTAAACACAAATCTTTGTACGGCCATACATTTACTGTTTTAACGAAGAGTGAACACACTTATGACAAGAGTTTGATGAAACTAGCAAATATCGAGGATGATAAAATAATGGACAATCCCAAAGAACTTAACTCGGAGTACGCAGCGATGGTGACGAATTAAAGGTCTAGTAATTACGTTAAATCGGATATGTCGATATGAAGTTACACAGAGATTACGTAGACTCTCACTCAGAGTGCCGGCTGAGTATTAAATTAACAAGTCAAAAGGTGGCACTAACAGACCTTTACAAGAGGAAATCTCGTACTGTAATGAATGCTACCTAACAGTCAACGTATCCTTAAATACCCGCAGTGACTGCTGCAGCTTCTGGAGATTCGTTGGCAGCGCTCAACCGTCGAAGGGTTCTGAGCACTTTTTTCTCTGTCGCCTTCCCTATGCTGAGCTTGCTTTTCTCGTTGACTTATTACCCACCGATCGGGCGTAAGGTTCACGTTCCGCCGTTCATTCTTTTGGTGGTGAGCCGTTCACAGTTTGTACCTAAGTACATAACAGTCCCCTTAAAGCAATGATGCCTATATCTAAGTGCACGGGATGAGTTTTTTCACTTGTGATACAGTGGTTGAAATATGGATATGGTTACGAATTTGGGTTGCTGGAAATTTTGGACTATTTTGGAATATTGTGATTTCTTTTAAAGATGAGGACGGGTTAAAATGTTTTGTGTAATTGAGATGTGAGAAATAAATTTCAACGAGAAGGGTATGGTCCTGTTGAACTGTGAGAAGAGCAAGGAATATTGATATAAGAACATGCACACCTGATTTTCAGGTATTACTGTATGCCGAAGGTCATAACATTATCAATCATTATTTTAGTCAAAACCATACTAATAAGTTACTGAATCTTTAACAGAATATTATTCAAGCTATACATGAGTATACAGAGAATATTTCATTATAGAACATATTCATTCAGGAATATTTCTATACAGTAGATAGTAGTCATTAGTGGTCATGAAAAGCTGCAGCATTGCCCAAAGCCAGCCAGTATCATTATTTAGATTTTGCTGCATGTCAGAAACCTTTTATCGCGCTAACTTTGGAATTATTTTCTACTTTCCTATATCAGAGTACAGAAGCAAGCTAACATTATTTTTCAGGAGATAATTAATAGTTTCAGTTCAGAGAGAGTTATCAGCAATGCCTGAGGCTAGGATGATGGCGAATGATCAAATTTTCTACAGCTCCAAGATACCATTTTATTCACACTTACTAAACGTCAAATAGTACTTAGGCATTGAAACCAAATTCTGAAGTAAATTAGCAGTTTACCTAGAAGTGCACTGCTTAACAAGAGTCATTTTATTTCAGTCTCAGTGTAAAAACTCCGTACGCATTACGAAGCTCTCAGATAGTGATGTTCTTCACCTTCAGTACTTGCGTAGGAGCATCTCCCTGTGCCTATTTCTAATGCCAAATTTACTGACAGCATGAGGAATTTTTTTTATGATAAACGATGCGAAATAAGTTCCGGAGAAGAAAAATAATTTAGTATATATTTAATGCGTAATTTCAATGTGTGATTCAGCCTCACATTTTCTGTTTGTGATTTTGAGAATAGATCATGTATCCAAATTTCGTCAATATCTTCGACTCGAATTTGTCAAGAAAAATTGACAAACTTTGAATGTGATAATGAGCTTTAACGGTCACCAGCATTGGCTCAGTGGTGCAATATGCTAATAATGCGACAAGACTAAACGGGATTGCCCTCCCTTCCCTGAAGAAACACTCAGATGCCATTTATTTTACAATGAATAAAAAATACAGAAAGAGTGACAATCTATATCAGATATTAGAATGCAACAACGTATCTAGTTTTTACTGAATTTTCTATACGGCTTAATTTTGTGAGTTCATTCCCTACACGTCTATTCTCTTACACTAAAATTTTATACAAAAATAATAATTCCACATTCATAGTTCATAGTTCATAGTTCATAGTTCATAGTATGAGCAGCCTCATGAAATGCTTTGATAAATATTCTACGAACATATAATATATTTCTTAAGTGAGCAACGTCTTTGATTTTCAGTCTTGGGAATTACTGATACATCTTTATTCGAAAGTATTAAATTTTCTGCAACCAAATTAATTAATCACAAGGCTAAATGCATCTCTAGATCAGCAGAAAACATGAAAAAGAAGAGAAATGGCATGATTGTGCATCAAAACTAACAAATGATGCGTAAAAGTTGATGCATGGTCACCAAATGAACACAAAAGACTGAGTGGAAAACTTTTGTATATTACCAAGTGCCACCTGTAGAGCTTTTGAGGCCTTCTCTGGAACAGGGACTACTCCCACACTCAGGCACTACTCCCACACTCAGGCACTACTCCCTAATGCAGGGCCTGTCTCCCTAATGCAGGGCCTGACTCCCTACTGCAGGGCGTGACTCCCTAGTGCAGGGCGTGACTCCCAAATGCAGGGCCTGACTCCCTCATGCAGGGCCTGACTCCCTAATGCAGAGCCTGACTCCCTACTGCAGGGCGTGACTCCCTAATGCAGGGCGTGACCCCCTAATGCAGAGCCTGACTCCCTAATGCAGGGCCTGACTCCCAAATGGAGATCCTGTTTGTTTAAATCAATGCAGAACCTGACTCCCTAAAGCAAGACTTTATTTAATTTTTGTCTAGAAATCGTACTTCAAACTCTTATTCTCGGATTTTTTATCATTAGACCCCAATTTTCCACTCGAACAAACTCTAACCTCCGATGATGAGCTGATTCATCATCTTCCGTCTCGCTCACTTCGACGCCTCAGTTTTAGCTCCCCTACTCTTCTTCTGAGGATTCATTTTTAATTTTTACATGAAATCCAGAGTTAAGTTCTTGGTTGTCAAACCTAACTTACAATAAATTCCCCGATCATTCTCCCATATCGTAATCCCACGGTGCACCACCGATGCATCCATGAAACGAATAGTTCCTTAAGTTAGAGCCTCGTGAGTTCTTTATACCCTTGACAATGTTTGTCGTCATAAGTTCACATCTTGTATTTTTTGTCAGTGACTGGCTCCGATAAGTCAAAGTTTTAGATACCAGCTTGCCGGTAAATATCATTTTTCTGACATGCAGTTTCTTTTGAAAATGAGTATGAGAGTCGAAACAATTTCGTTAATTGCTTTTTGTTTGAAATGTGTCGACTCACGAGTATGTATACAGATATTATTAACTGATATTTTGAAGCTTTCTTGTTATGTACGTACCATACAGACACGACAGTGACCGACTTAACAAAATGGTTTCATTCCTGGTTTTAAATTATGCCGGTGCGTAATAAAACAGCGATGAGGTAAGCATTACGCAGTAATAATATCTACGGAGGCGTGTGAAATTCCTAATCTGCCCCCGCCCTCAACAGAAGACAGCCGGACGTGTGTGTGGCAGGAGAGCGTAGAGGGCACGACATGGAGGCCTGTTGGGGCGGCCGTGCGCGCCTCGTTGTCAGGTCTGCTGAGCGTCCGCACCTCGCTTGTTGTCAGGCTTACCAGAGTGCACACCTTGTTGATAGGCATGATCTAAATGGTGTTTGGTCTGCAAGCGAGGGGTATGCTGCCAGCGGTGTTTGAGCCTGAGACTCGTGGTAATCCATGTCAGGTATCAGAAGTTAATATACAGGGCGACTGAAAAGTAGCTCCGTATTTTCAAACTCTTAAATTTTTTATACGCAGTGATTTCATGTTCAGATTTTTTGTATACGCTCTTTAATGTGTGCAAACATAATTGTTCTTTTTTTTCTTTTCAGATGGCTTATTTTGTATTCAAATTTGAAGGCCCATAGATATGTCCGGACGTCTAACTCTAAACGAGCGCGCCCATTGAGATTGATTTAATAACAATCGATGAGATTGTTCTGTTGTTCTCATTAGATATTTAATGTGTTAGCGGAACAAGACAATTGGGAACCCGTGACTAACAAACTGCAGAAAGACGCTTCTCCCCCATTACCGTAAATTATATGCCAAGACACTGCGTAGTTTGAGCTGGAGGGATGGCATATAGGCAGGTACTGTAAGACGTTTAACTAAACGTGAACGAAACCGACACCAACGAAACGGGAGGCCTGAAGAAAATAACACAAATCAAGTATGGATTTTTTCTCCTTATTAGAACAATAACTTCCAAATACATGGTTTGGTAAAAATTTGTACCTCTGTTGCGATTCATAATTTAACTAGGACCCTTGTATGATATATTCTGGATGCTTCGAAACAGTGATATTGTCAGTAAAATAGTATTATACGCATGTCAGTCGTGTCTTCGCGTTTGGTGTTCCTCCTCATGCTGCCGTGCTGTATTTTCTGTCTGCGTCAACTCCGGTAAGCAGTTGAACAGTAACCAGTGTGTTTCAACCCTACTTCTTGTAGCACAACATCATCAGGATAACGTTAGCGCAACTGTGGAAATTTCCTCCAAGTTATTATTGGTGGAACTTGTAAATACATTGAAATTTTCATCAATCATTTTCACGCAACTTCATACTTTCTTTACACAACTTCTGCAAGTGTGATAAATGTGATCCGTAATCTGATGTCGGATGGCATGGACATCAGATTACGGAGCTCGTCCTCTCCTCATAACCCAAGCTGTGCTGGTAGTTCAGTTATCTAAACGAATTGTGGTCAAACCGCCTGATAGAATATTACCGGCGAAAGCTACTTGAACTCCATTTTTTAATAAAGGGAAGATATCAGTCACAGTAATTGTGTCGGACTGCTGTGCCAAGACGAGGCAGTCGACTGGATGCGTTCAAAGTACAGCGCGGTGGCGCAGGTCACGAGTTTTGTCTCAGCGATATACCAGAAACCGCTGGGGTACCGAATCAGGAAGGCATATTCTTCATATTTTATATCCGTTCTGACCCATGTATCAGCACTTAATTTTGTGTGCCTGACATGTGTTCTGTACTTGTTTTTAATTTTCAATTCTTTTCTTGATGGCTGTTTAACTTACTTGCCTTGCTTCCTTTTTTGAACTGGTGCTTCAATTTGAATGGGTTGTCCCAATGACTTCGCGGTCTGCCAGGTGTCATTGTGCCTGCAGTGTTCCTCTCTGTTTGGCGGTGTGCTGTCTTGTAGGTTTCTTAAGGAAACCTCTTAACTTTACTTAGCTTATTTTATCTTGACTTTAATTGAGAGCTCTTTCCTCATCCATCTTTAAGTTTTTTCCTTGTATGACCCGAAAGATATGCTCAGAACTTACCATAGGATCTAATTTACTAAGATTAGACTAAGGTTGTATCTTACGTATCTAAAAAGTGAAATTTGAATTAGGGGCAGTTCTAACTTGCCGTGAGGACAGTTTCCTAATTCCCTTTCTCTAGACAGTATTGCAGAACTCCTAGCTGATGCCGAGGTCTCTTGAACTGACGACGTGTGCGCTGTTGACTCGCGGCAGTTTAGGTATTACCTGATATTTTGTCTTGGTTTATACTAAAGAATTACTTCTTTCCATGCTGAAATTTCTATTTTATAATGTTTACCCGGTGAGTCTGCAGCAGTTACTCGCAATCTCGGTATGCGCGGCCTTGCTGACGCAGTCGCTGTTGACTCGACTCGCCTTCACATACGAGTGTGCTCCGACTCCAAAGGGTTAATTTCCTGCCAACACCTGGAAATTCTTTCACCGAATTTATCCTTTAGAGCAGGGGTTCTCAAACTTTTTCCAACCAAGGACCACTTTTATAACACAAAAATTAGCTGAGGATCCCGTCACATGTGTTCCCCTCAGGAATATTTGTATGTATGCATTGTACGCACTGTTTCATAATATCAACAGTCATGGAAAGGTGTGAACAAATACCTTAACTGCATCCACTGTTAAATTCGATAAATTTTGCGGACCCCTGTCAAACTGCCACGGATCCCTGTGGGTCCGCGGACCCTACTTTGAGAACCCCTGCCTTATACATAGAGCCTTTGACGCCCTTCTATACGAGCGCCGATATTCCGCATCTATCTATTCAGTTTTGCCTGTGTCGAACGCCTGTAGGCTACGGTAAAAATTTTTCCCATTTTGTTCTAAGTGCAATTCCTCGTTTAACTTATGAAAATTAACTTTGAAAAGTTCAATGGTGGCTCACCCGCAGGTTTCTCAAAACAAAAATTTTATAATTTGTGGTCCTCGAGTCAAGCGAATTACGATCTTGAGGTTTTTCACGCCTAGTTGAGGTTCTATATCGTGTTTCTGCAGCGCTTACGTTCTTGACGAAATTACACTTGCCAAGCTTAGAGAAAATTTATCTGCATAGGTTGAATAATGAATGCACAGCCTCGTTAGGTAACATACTCTGCGGTTTATATTTTCTTAGCATTGGAAAGCATTGAGGTTTTAAAATCCCCACACAACATCATCAGTACATCATTAGCACATCATCATCAGCACATCATCAGCATCACATCATCATTAGCACATCAAAATTAGCACATCATCATCAGCACATGTGCATGCTCCTGCAATCGGGCACCAACAGTTTGTGGCGTGCAGGCATTTGTTAACAGCTCTAAAAATTTTGTCCCTATTTTTCTGTTCAAACTAAGATGAAACATCGATCTCTGAAAGTTACAAACACAGCCACTGGGTGCACGTCATATCTACGGTAAATTTTTAGGGAGGAAAATTTTCCAAATGTACTTCTTCAACAGAAAACATCATAAATAACATTTGGATCCAATATGGAGTAGGCATTCCATTTGCAAGTCTTTGAACCCATCTTCGATTTCTCGTGGATTTGATCAAGTTATCGACAATTGTCTGATTTAAAATTTAGCTCTATTCTAGCGTTGCTTCAGAGTAACAATGAACGTAATCTTGGCTGCATGCTCGCACAGCCTCGATCGAGGCGCTCCCAAACGTAAAGCACGTTTGGGACCGTGTCAGTTCTTAGAGCGCCAAATGGCCGCGACTTGATACCATGCACTTCCTCCTACTTCTTGGCTACTCTGCTAGTTTGAAATGGCGCTCCATCTGATTGAAAGAGGCAACTATTCTTCAAGGCAAAATTCAAACTACCAGTTGACACTAATTTGGGCCAAACCACCTCTCCTCAATAAATTCAGCTCTGACCATTAGATCTCTGACCCATACATATTTACACCAATCCCTCCGTATTTCAATGTTGCCTGCTGACATTTAGCCTTCCAAGCATCTGTCTGTTTTCTCTGTAAGTATGAACCTGTCTTGAATTTGAATATTGGTAGAATTTACAGTCATCTTACAAAATTACCGACCAGTAAACACCATCATTGCTACACTCTGACTCTCAAGTTCTCAAGCCCAGTCCATACGCTTTTTTTCAACCTTTGAAATCTAAGGTTTTTGTTAGAAACTCTTCCCTGAAAACTTGGCTTTTTCAGAGTCTTTTCGACCGCGTATGGTTATGTTTCCTTGCACTTGGCGACATCTTTGACACTCTGACGACAGTTGCTGAAGACTTGCCTCTTCAGTGCCTCTAGTTCGCTCTGACACTGTGTTGGCCTTCTTGAATGTTGTTCAACAAGAAACAGCCTTCTCCACTAAATTTTTTACTATATTGTTCCGCGTTTGATGATGAAGCTCCAAAAGCTTACTTGTTTCTGTATTTCATTGGCCGCATATCCCATTATTTTATCTCGAAATTAATGAATTTTTCCACTTCGACGAGATTTTATTGAATTTTAATCGCTTGCTATCGGTTATACATGTATTGGGGGACGTAATGCTGTAATGTTATTGTCTGAGAAGGGAAGAGACGCATCACAAGACGAATTTTTGTTCTAATCACAGGAGGGGGACTAAAAACGGATCGTACGTCACTACCCTCTGTCATTAATATCTAATTTGATGAACAATTTAATAAATTGAATATTTGTGAGGCTTTCCAATGGTTAATTTTGTTGCACCGAGCTCCTGCCTGTGACACGCTGATGCATCCAAACTTTTCTTCCTTAATGATAAACTGTTTCAATTCGAATTAACTAGTTGTACGTTATTCACTTAGGAGAGAGTGGCGAGGCTCACCAACATGGAAATGAGCCCAACTCTCAGACATGCAGGCCAGGCCACCCATCCCTGCTGCGCTGCCTCCTCGTGGCCGCCGTCCCTCCTCCACCTCCCAGCTAGAGTCTCCCCGAGTTTGCAATGCTTAATTACTGATCATTTTTGTGGCGTCGAGAACTCGGCGCTGCAACTTGTTAAAAAATGGGAGCAGGAATGCACGCCAAGATTAATTGTCTGGGACTGACGTAACCCAGCCTATTTTTGAAAATTTTGAGTCGCTCAGCGTCCATGTTCCTTATTGGTGTAGACCGGTGGTTCACGAGCCTTAGTTACTTATTGGTGTAGACCGGTGGTTCACGAGCCTTAGTTACTCATTGGTGTAGACCGGTATATACTCTCTTCCTCATAGGAGTGGGAATCTCCCTTCCTCATAGGTGTGGGAGAAGCTTTATTGGTGTGAGCTTTAGCGACATGATGGTTGAGGTATAGAGAATTCACTGCGCCAGGATCTTTAGCGATACCATCGTAACACTCGCACTTTCGAGATCCACAATGACCTCAGTGATGACTACCGGTGGTGGAATTAGCTCAGGGAACGTAACATACGGGACACACTGAATCTTTAAGCACTGTACTGCGTCACTGCCGCTGTACTTGTGAGCTCTGCCGCTTCACTGGGTCACTGCCGCTATACTGCGTCACTGCCGCCGTACTTGTGAGCACTGCCGCTATACTGCGTCACTGCCGCTATACTGCGTCACTGCCGCCGTACTTGTGGGCACTGCCGCTATACTGCGTCACTGCCGCTATACTGCGTCACTGCCGCCGTACTTGTGGGCACTGCCGCTATACT
>JACJUY010012694.1:1475-13390 GCA_014220935.1 Platorchestia sp. MABIK | reverse complement strand
GGACGTGAGTGGGGTAGTGGTGGTAGAGGTGGAGGGACTAAGGGTGGTGGAGTGATGGTGGTATGATGGTGAAATGCGGGTGATAGTGGTGGGGGAGTGTGAGTTTTAGAGTGATGGTTGTCAGTGCATAAAAGTAATATCACAGAAAGGTGATGGTGGTGGGGTGATGGTGTTGTGTCGATCAATCAATTTTTTTCTCGACATTTTACATGTGTATTACGATACCAATGAGTAATTATCAATTAAGGATGTTAATGTTGAGATATTTTAAAAACCAATGTCCAACATTTCATGTTTGAACTTAATTGAAAATAAACTTTTTTTTCTGTGTGTTTGTCTCAGAACCACCATCAAACACGAGTAATAAAAACGCTAAGAGAAGATGGATGGGCCTGACCAACGTATCTCCTCTTTATGCTTCAAGAAGATCCGCAACAGCGAAGCGCAAGAGATACAGGGTGGCGCATAAGTAACGCACCCTTTTAAGAAAATATTAATAAATAAACTATGAAAGGTATAACGATAGGGTTAATTGCAAACGACAGAGGAACTCGTAAAGTTTATTTACATGTCTACAGATACCCAGTCTATATTGCGGTAATAAATAAGGGTGCGTTACTTATGCGCCACTCTGTACATGTGATGTCTCCATCAAGCTCAAGTTATGTCTCTACCCAGGTGTCTGAAATGGGTACCGGTCTTGACCGGGGGAAAGCGTCATGACGTCCTGTTAATTTAAAGGCATTTGAAAAACCAATGTACAAGGTGATCTGTATCAGGCTTGAATTGAAAATAAAGCATCCTTAGATGCCGATGTTTGTTAAAGCATCGTTGGAACAGCTTTACAATCCTCCAGAAGATTTCTCACAACATAATTATTTGATACCCCTCTGGGGGATACGACTATAGTATCTATGGGAATTATCGCTCCCAGGGGGAAAATGAGCTAGGACCCTAACTGAGAGTTAGGTAGGAGTTCTTTTTGTTGAAATGAAAATGTCTTCTGTTATGTCAAGGACCACTTTTTTTCTATTCCCTGCTGTCCTGTTTTTCAGTTCTAACTACTTTCTTCTTCAAAACATCTTTCTCATCTTACTATTTCTATGCTCCTTCTGCATTGATTCCGCTTTCCCTTATCTTCTTACCCGCGTTCCCTTATCTTCTAACTAAATGATGCCTTCCTCCTTCCTCTCTTCGCAACGCTCATATTTTTAGCGGTGAGGAAGGCTTAAACTAACATATAATCTAATCTAATTATTCAACACGAAAAATGCGGGCGTAACAGCTGCAGTTCCTTGCACGAACGCCATCGTTATCTTATTTTCGACACTGATTCAACACCTACCTTCTCTCTGCATCTACACATATATGTTGCTTAAATTAAAAAAACAGAACGGTGGGAGTACTATGTTCTTAAAATTAGAGCGATGGGAGTACTATGTTCTTAAAATTAGAACGGTGGGAGTACTATGCTCTTAAAATTAGAACGGTGGGAGTACTATGTTCTTAAAATTAGAACGGTGGGAGTACTACGTTCTTGAAATTAGAACGGTGGGAGTACTACGTTCTTAAAATTAGAACGGTGGGAGTTCTACGTTCTTAAAATTAGAACGGTGGGAGTACTATGTTCTTAAAATTAGAACGGTGGAAGTTCTACGTTCTTAAAATTAGAACGGTGGGAGTACTACGTTCTTAAAATTAGAACGGTGGGAGGACTACGTTCTTAAAATTAGAACGGTGGGAGTACTACGTTCTTGAAATTAGAACGGTGGGAGTACTACGCTGTATGGTGGTACTGTCAGAGGTAGCTTTGAAGAGTGAAGGATGGGAAAGCATCCTGAAACAGACTTCGAGGGTATAAAAGAACTTCATTGATTCTCTACGTGACTGCGCAGGGGATTTTAGTTTTTTGAAAAAGGCTTGATGGGCGATGATTTTTTCTGAATTATTTGATTTTCTTTGGAATGGTTTTGAATATCGTTCGTTGCTTGACTTTCCCCTGTTCCAGCGTACGTGTTGGGAAGTCGAGGAGTGATTGAAAAGAAGGGCATGTCGCAGTCACTATTCGTGCCCGTTGAACGTAGCGCAAATTTAGTGTTCGTACTTAGAACATAGTGGTCTGAGATCGAGTTGGGGGAAAGGCTCAGTTTCATTCACGTTCCTCGCGCTGTGGATAGATTAGTTACTCAAAGCTCTGCTTGATGACGCTTTCAATTTTGAAGGGTCTGGTTTACCATGTGCATTGACGTGCATTGGCACATTTTCTTTTTTAATAAGTGGATAATACATGCATAGATGTTTCATCAATAAAATAATGATACATCTTTTCTTTTACTGACTAAATTCCACGAAGCTCAAAATAATGACAACCGGCCCTAATTTCTATTCAAGCATTAGAATCTCTTAAGTAAATGAAGCTCCAAGATTTCTTGCATAGCTTCATTATTCAGCGCGTCCACTTGTGTTAATATTGCTCACTACGCATCTTTATCTCCATTGGCCTCTCTAAATACTATCCACGCTGAACTATGCAACGCTAAGTGAGTTGAATCGGGTTATGTTCATAACAGATCGTTGTTTTTATTACTAAAATTTCATCTGTCTTTGTGACGTGTATTCGGATTATATTCCAGTAATTTAGCTCACTCCAGTGCGCTGTGTAAGTCTCACAAGTTCGTGCAAACCATTCAGTGTAATAACGAAGCATTGTAATTGGAAATTGATTAACATTGACCAAATTAGTAAAGTAGTAGTTACTGAATGAAAGCGGTTTGAAAAAGGTAAAACGAAGACGTCCCTCACATGAAACTAAAACATTCGAAACATGTTACAGATGTTTTTAACGTATGACTTAAACATGTTTCCATATTTCCTTGCTCTGAACTATGCTTTTCAATCACAAATTGATAACATGTCGCATAAATAACGCGCAGCGAAAATAACCAAATCTTCACAAAGTTGTCGTGAGCGATTTTGTCAACATCAAATTGGTCAATAACATTAGCGCACAAAGGACGAAGTCTCCGAGACAGAGAAGCAATATTGACGGCGACACTAAAGTACACAATAACGCAATGAAGACTCTAATTTAGTAACAAATTGAGACATACCAACACGGCAAGCTTGTTCATAGTTTAGGCTGGAACGACAAAACAACTCTTGTGAATGGTGCTGTGTGACCTTTTCTACGTCAGCCAAATCAAACATTTTAGTTTGAAAACCAAACTTTGAAATTTCAAGGTGTATGCGTTATTCCAACAAATAATAGAAAAGGATTGATAAATAGCAAACACTTCGGATAAATATCTATATAAATATATTTGGCATATTTATCACAGCAAGAAAATGCTTGAGTCAACAAAATGTTCGGTTCGACGTTAAAATAAATTATTTGGTTCGTCGTTAAAATAACGCCATCGGTCTGGGCTCTAACGCGAGACAGACAACACAGGAGTACACAGTTTACTTCGTAATTTAATACAGCATGACTCAAACGGTCGTGCCTGTCGTAATTACTCATTGAAGGTCACGATCATCATCACGAGAAGGTCAAAGGGTATCCATACTTCGGGTTCAGTAATCAGTACAGCCTGAAAAGATACTTGAGGCAGTCCGAAGTCTGCGACCCGAAGTCCTCGTCCAGCTGAGGCGCAGAGTTGCCGGCTTCCAGGTGCTTCTGGTACTCCACCAGCGGAGACGTGCTCATCCAGAAGCTGGTGCCGGCACCGCATACCGGACACGGGCAACTGGAAGAAGAGAATTGCAAAGTTATTATTTACAACCTTTTTATAGGGCCGGGAAGGGAAATTCGAATCTTAATGTTTACCGTCAATACATTGGTCACATAGGACACTAGTTCCACACAGAAGTAATCTTATGACTGCTTTCAGAAGTTAACGTGCTGCGCAGCATCGTTTCTATATTAAACTGGCCTAGATCAACGTGAGTGCAGGTGCCAAAGAGAACACAGTTGATAAGTGTTCGTCAGCTCATCCAGGGTAGATATGCTTTTTATGCTCGAGTAAATTGCTGTGTTTTGCAGGATGAAGTTTGCGCAAACAGCTCATCTTACAAATACTGAAAGACTATGACAGATGAACTGTTACTACTGTGTTTGTCGAGAAGCAGGATAGAGCTGGACCAAATTCACCGATAAAGCTTCAACATTGGAACTGTGGAAGTTTGAGTGCTAAATTTGGAAATAAATAAGCAACAAATTTGGTTTCATTTCACTCGGTGGCACTCATGAACTAAATTAATCATCAACAAAATTATCGAACGAGGCGCTCAAAACATGAACATACAATTATTTCGTATCCCTCTCATTTTGGGGGCTTATAACCATTGAAAATGCTTTACTTTATTTGTTCCCTTATTTGTGAATTATAAATCAATATGCAATTGTAAAAACGATTAATTTTCTTTAGGGTAGGTGTGAACTAGTGCGTTACTGATAGCCTGATCTCACGTCTCACTCACACAAAAAAAAATTAAAAGAAAAAATTTCTAATGAGAAAATTATGGAAAGCACCATGAAAATTCAGTTAAACTATAGTTATCAAACAACATCTTCCATTGTCACTGAAAGCCACTGTGAGACATGTATGCAATTAACACCTGATGCCTACTTTCCCTGCAGGTAGTTAGTAATAAAATGAAAATTGCGTAGCGAATTCTACTCACTGCGGCAGGAGGCGGACGGGGGCGCAGCGGTCGCAGAAGAGATGGCGACAGCTCGACAGCACGTAGAACTCGTCGTCGTCCTGAATGGCGTCCTGGCAAACTGCGCAGGCCTTCAAGGTCCCGCAGCCAAGCATCTCCTCCACCGTAGAGCAGGGCGTGATGGGGAGCTGGAGGGGGCTGGTAGCAAAAGCCCCTTGCAGAATCAAAGGGAAGACCAAGCTGCCGACAAGATTCTGCATGTGGACGGCGCTGTAGAAGGTGGTCCTGCCGTGAGGGTCGTCAGCCACGACGGAGCGCATCTCCTCATACAGGGGGTCGCAGAGCAGCACGTTGTAGAGGAAGAGAAACCGGGCGACGTCTCTCAGGTGAGCGATGGCGTTCCCATCGTAGAGTAGAGGCGATGTAATGCGCTCCAGGACAAGATTAATGCCTTCAACTACGTCCAAAACGTACCATTTCATCGACCGTACTAGAGGATATGGAGAAGTTGGAGTGTACCCATCATAAATACTAGCACCGCCCTCCAAAACAACGGTCAACACGGACACCAGGGCTCCCACTTGACGCAGGGATGGACGCGAGAGGGCGGTGCCCAGGACTCTCCGCAGCTCGCGGAAGCACATCGGCGGGACGAGGTGCTGGTGGCTCCGTTGGGCTGTGGCCACGTCCTATGAACAAATAAAATTGTTTAGTTAAATGGTCGGCAACTTAAAGTGTCTTTCAGAAAATACAGACAATCAATGTCAGGTATGAGTTCATTATATCATTGTCGTGTGCAAATACTCATTGTTGAGTTTATTTATAATATCTTGTTACAATAACAAATTGTTCTTGTTCACATTTTAAGCGTTAGCAATCAAAATCATCTTGCGTTTTTTCCTTCTATATTATTCACTCGCTTAAAAATTGGATACACTGATATTGCTCATTTGATTATACAGACACAAATTCTAAAAAACACGAACTAAGTATGAACATTGGTTTTATTGAATGGGATTACTCTCAGTAGATTTTTTAATGCATTCTAATTTCATAGTTAATACGTTGTGAATTGCAAAAAAGTTTCATTATTGAAGACAAAATGTTGAAATTTGGTCATAGAATAATGATGTGGTTTTAATTGTTAAAATAATGTGCTCATTTGAGCATTAAAGGAAAATTAGAAAGATGAATAGGATATGATTTGAAATAAATATTTGGAAAGAAAACGAGCAAAATATTTTTCACGACTACCTAATGTGAAAACGGATCTTCAATGGAGGAACAAAGTCAATTTCTGAATGCAAATAATTCAAATACAGTATCAATGCAAATGAAACATTCAAAGTAACACAGCAAATGACAGGCATTCTCATGGAATACTTTTCGGACATTTTTTCGTGACATGAATTCAAACTGAACAGAAAATTTTGAGGAAATCGAGAAACATTTTTTCAATCTTCATTAGAAAACGAAAATATTTCAAATCGAGTGGGTTTAGACTATGCAAATATTTAATCTCAAATGGCGCGAGTTAACATTTGCTTTAAAACAACATAAGTGTGTCAAAACAATTGTAGAACTAAATGTGAGAAGAGTAGAAAAGTTGAAAAATTTCAAAAATCTCCCTCAAAAATTTCAGACATTTGAAAACCTGCCTAATTCTCGGTGATACATAGTTAGGAAATCAGAAAAAAACCAGAGGCCTTTAAATACTGATTGCTTTTGCAGTTCATTTTTAACATTTGGCCTTATAAAAAATTGTACAACACAAAAGTGAATAAAGTAGCACTAACTTCACCTAATCCTTTCAAACAGCATTTGTATTTAAAAGAAATGTAAAATATTGGAGAGTCCAATGTGGTCAACTCCTAAGGGCCTACTTTTCCCCCTTGTCGCACACAGAACCTTCTCAGTCCTGACACCAACCCACACAACTGAAGGAAATGGAAAGAACTCGAGTTGTGACTCCCGAATGAAATTGAATAAATTAATTTACCGGTCAATTTGTGAATGGTTACATGTTATTATACAGAAAATTACTGGAAAAATTCTTCTACTATGATTAATCATAAAAAATGATTAATCCCAGAAATTTTGCCGATCACTCAAATGAACATTTGACGAGTCTCATTAAATACGTGAACTCGTTAACTGTTGAGTTGGGCATTGTGACGTAGCGACCGTCGAATGAATGATTTATCAGAAATTGTTTACGTTCTATCTCGTAATATCGGCAATATCAGAAACAAATTCAATGAATTTTCCCCTAATCACGACCATGTGGTGGCTATTTTTGAAATTTAATCTACTTGAAAAAAGTATAAACGAAAAATTCGCTCTGTTAAAATTTAAGTTCTTCGGCAGGTTAACTTTCACACACAACTTATACTACCTTCACACTTATTCTCTATCACAGCATAATATCGCTGCATACCATGAACACTGCGGTTAAATTAAATAACATGTAGAAAGGCTAAGTGAGTCACTTCATCTTCTAAAATGAACAACAATCGTCAACAAATGATGGGTGCACTCACCATACTCAGGTAGGCCTCCTCATCTTCAGGTGATACAATATCCAAAATGGAATGGTCCACTTCACGGATGTACTCCCAAATCTTCTGCCGGTTCACAGCAGACCAGCTAGCAGCGGAAGACGCAGGCTGCTCCATCACTCTATGTGCGGCTGTTGGTCTTTTAAACTTAACTTGAACCGGAGATTTGCAACACTGGGTATGTGTTTCTAGTCACAAAATTTTTCGAACTTTCAAAAACAATTCTTTTCTCACAAAACGGTGATCACTGTAGCACACGTGTTGTTCGGAATGCTGCTCGTCTGTGACTGTCTTCAAAGTCAGGAGCTTGGAGGTATCAGGGCAATGATTTCAATGAGTAAGCTGTCTTTATTGTCGTGTAATTCGATACCTTCCATTCATCGAGTGTTCCGCACTAATGAAAAAGGGACGATTCGTCACGGCTGCCATCGGTCGCAAGTTTGAGCGCAGGCGTTTCTCAGTCGTTTGGAAATGCCTTGTGCCAGAGAGCCTTGACTGTTTCTTTGCTTAGTTGGAAATTATTTTCTGATCTGCTGAACTCATTGTCACACCTTGTACAATTAATTCAGTAAAATGTTCATCGGAATAAAATGCCCAAGGCCAAACAATGAAAAAGTAGTCTGAAGATTCATGATCTAAAAAGCTCTACAAGTGTTCTCATTTCTGCACCCTCCTCAGAGTAACACAAATGTGGTGAAAACATTTTCCTTCCAATGTTGCAAACAAAAAACTAAATCGGAGAAATGATGTCTTTGTCAGTTACCGTTCGTCTGATATGGGTCAAAAAGCTCTCTCAGTTTCTGGAGCGCTTTTGTATAACAAGCTTCTCCAGCATATCAAAAGCTCTAAAACTGTAAAAGAATTTAGAGTAAATATGCCACGTCATTTCCCATCTCTGTCATAGGGCCTGCAGCACTTCGGTGCGAATTTTCCACTTACCGGAAATTAGATTTTCCTAAAATTTCTGTTGGAAAAATTGAAATTAAATCTTTTTTACGTTCGCTTAGTCACTCTAATATTGATCTTAATTATTTCTGTGGACTATAACGAGCAACACATCCGTCCGCTCACTATGTAGCAGGACGAAGGTCATTTTTTCATGATTAGTATTATTTTTTCATCTTCATTTTCTATTTTCTGTGCCTACGATGAACAAGCTCTGAAATACACTTTCGTATTTCCGTCAGTTTAGATGTTTCTAGATGTGAGTGAAGTGCTATGTATTTTATAAAAATTCTTGGCAAATGTCTTACTACCTAAAAATCATTAGCGACGGTTTCAGTCGATTTCGGTAAAGCGTATCCGTGTCTTTTCTTTTTTCACTTATCGTGAAGGACTTCCAAGGCAAACTCAAGTAGTATTTATAAGTCTTTAATCATCTCACCATGCGTTAAACATCGCAGAGAATATACTTTGTTTCTCTCATCGACATAATTAACCCCTGACAAGGCTATTGTACTCCTCGTTTGGTTTGTACTCCTTGTACGGGGGGGAGGGGAAATTGAGCGTTTTCTTTCTCTGCGCACAGTCAGCACTGAACTTTCAAATCAGAAATGACTCTATATTTCAGGAAATTAAATTAGTACACTGGCCCACTGTTTAACCCTACGTCTAAATGCCAAAATGTTGTAGATATTTGCAACTCATGAGTGACATCCGGCAACAACAGTATCCCATTTTATGCCATGGACGAGTACGTATGTGTATGCCATGTCCGTATAATATTGAGGAGAACACCGATGCGATGTGAAAACCGATTCGTTTTTTTGATGTTTTGGGTTTTACTATTACTTGATTTCTTTTGAAATTCTTTCAGAAAATTAGTAACTAGTTCATTTTTCGAAGGCTTTTTCCTTATGCTGATTTTTTCCCAAATGATTTCGCCCGATTACAGTGAGTTCGAATGTCATTTTCGATGTAGTAGGATGGAAAGTTGTTTTTTGTGTTGATTTTTTTTTCATCATAATTTTCAATTCGTATTTATATTAATAATATTGCATATGAGTGTGTGCATGTATGTGTATACGCGCACGGACACGGATATATCAGTCTGTGTGTATTTGTATGTCTACATACAGATAAATATGTTTCTTTTTCTATTTTTTTTTTGCGTGAAAACAATCCAGTAAATAAATTTATTGCACTTGCCAAATGATTCGAAATAGATCTATCACTACCCCAGAATGCGTTTCTGGCGCTAGAAAAATGAAGAACATGAACAGACAAATAAAAAATTCTAAGGAAATAGAAACGTGTGTCATGTGATTTGTGGAACGACATTATACATTTTTGAAGCGCCGTGTGCACTCGGCCTCATCAACTCTCGAGAGATTGAATTCTTTTATTTCTAACGGCCTTTCTTTCCCTTCTTCCTTATTTTTGCCTTCTCCCTTATTTCAAATAAAGGGGAGTGAACTATATAGTTATCGCTTAAAGAAGTGTTTACCAGCAGCATAGACGTCTCAGGCACAAAGGAACAGAGTGAATGTCATACGCCGCTCGGCCAATAACTAAATGCAAAATGGGCGAGGGATTCACCTTTAGATTCTCAAGGGATTTTGGCACAACAGCATTCTCGCTAACAAATCAAACATATTCTATTATTAAAATCCCTGAATTCTGATGCAAAATTTTGCATTAATTTAATAATATTGGATTCAAATCGATACCTCATTAGCGAAGGAAAACTTCATCCAAATGATACCACCACAGACAAAAAATTTCAGTGCTTTGGGAAACATACTGTCACTTCTCTAACGATTCCTAACTAAATTATCTATATTTAAGTACTCAAATATTTTACTAAATTATTCAACTATTTAACGACTTATCTATTCATCTATTCAACTACTGAACTATTTAACAACTTATCTATTTAACTACAGAACTATTTAACTGTTTTACAACTTATCTATTTAACTACTGAACTACTTAACTATTTAACAACTTATCTATTTAACTACTGAACTATTTAACTATTTAACAACTTATCTATTTGACTGCTGAACTATTTAACTATTCAACAACTTATCTATTTAACTACTGAACTATTTAACTATTTAACAACTTATCTATTTAACTACTGAACTACTAGACTTATCTATCTAACAACTTATCTATTTAACTACTGAACTACTTAACTATTTAACAACTTATCTATTTAACTACTGAACTATTTAACTATTTAACAACTTATCTATTTAACTACTGAACTATTTAACTATTTAACAACATATCTATTTAACTACTGAACTACTTAACTATTTAACAACTAATCTATTTAACTACAGAACTATTTAACTATTTAACAACTTATCTATTTAACTACTAAACTACTTAACTATTTCACAACTAATCTATTTAACTACAGAACTATTTAACTATTTAACAACTTATCTATTTAACTACTGAACTACTTAACTATTTAACAACTTATCTATTTAACTACAGAACTAATTAACTATTTAACAACTTATCTATTTAACTACTGAACTATTTAACTATTTAACAACTTATCTATTTCACTACAGAACTATTCAACTATCTAACAACTAATCTATTTAACTACAAAACTATTTAACTATTTAACAACTTATCTATTTAACTACAGAACTATTTAACTATTTAACAACTTATCTATTTAACTACAGAACTATTTAACAACTTTCTATTTAACTACTGAACTAATTAACTATTTAACAACTTATCTATTTAACTACAGAACTATTTAACTATTTAACAACTTTCTATTTAACTACTGAACTATTTAACTATTTAACAACATTTCTAGACTACAGAACTATTTAACTATTTATCAACTTATCTATTTAACTACTGAACTACTTAACTATTTAACAACATATCTATTTAACTACTGAACTACTTAACTATTTAACAATATATTCCACACTAAATTATGTGAGTCAGCACCTCTAATGTGAGATCTGAAGCAGCCACGTGATACTCAAGATTCATTTATTTCCATTCAACTCCATTTCCGCAGCAACTTCGCGTATTTGTTTCAAATGAGTGAGGATCAGCATTTTAAGTCTCTCAATTATTGACCTCTCGTAATCTCCTTATCCTTTGATGCTCGCTTTCTGCCCTCAATTGACTGCCATCACAGGTTACCTCTACACCATTACCCTCATAAACACTTCACATACATGCCCTCACATCTCTACCCTCACATCATTACTCTGATATCCTTACCCCCCATCACTACCTTCTCACCCCTACTGTCACATTATTACCTTCACGTTTCTGCTCTCACATCTATACACTAATGTCATTACCCCATCATTACCCTCACATCCCTACCCTCACATTTCTACTCTCACACCACCATCCTCATAGTACTACCCTAGTATCATTATCCTCGTATCACCACCTTTATGTCATTACCCAATTGCTACCCTTACATTTACATCCTCGTATTACTTCCCTTATATCCATACCGTCAAATCCCGATCACAACACCCTACAATCACATCCCTACCCTCACATCCCTACTCTTCCATCACCATTCTCACATCCATACCCTGACATCACCATTCTACCACCCATACCCTCAAATCACTACCCTCACACTACTACCCTCACATCCCTACCCTCACATTACTACCTTACCATCTCTACCTTACCATCCCTACCCTAACATCCCAACACTTACACCCCAACCTTCACATCCCAACA
>JACJUY010012693.1:0-31769 GCA_014220935.1 Platorchestia sp. MABIK | reverse complement strand
GTAGTACTGACGTGTAGGTGTCGCAAGTAATACTGACATGTAAGTGTGGCAAGTAGTACTGACGTGTAGGTGTCGCTAGTAATACTGACGTGTAGGTGTCGCAAGTAATACTGACGTGTAGGTGTCGTAAGTAATACTGACATGTAAGTGTCGCAAGTAGTACTGACGTGTAGGTGTCTCAAGTAATACTGACATGTAAGTGTCGCAAGTAGTACTGACGTGAAGGTGTCGCTAGTAATACTGACATGTAGGTGTCGCAAGTAATACTGACATGTAGGTGTCGCAAGTAATACTGACATGTAGGTGTCGCAAGTAATACTGACGTGTAGGTGTCGCAAGTATTACTGACGTGTAGGTGTCGCAAGTATTACTGACGTGTAGGTGTCGTTACGTGTAGGTGCTCACAAACATTTGTGTACCCGACGTTAACCATCATGTTACATGGATAGTTAGCTCACAAACATCGGTGTACCCGACGTTAACCATCATGTTACATGGATAGTAAGCTCACAAACATCGGTGTACCCGACGTTAACCATCATGTTACATGGATAGTAAGCTCACAAACATCGGTGTACCCGACGTTAACCATCATGTTACATGGATAGTTAGCTCACAAACATCGGTGTACCCGACGTTAACCATCATGTTACATGGATAGTAAGCTCACAAACATCGGTGTACCCGACGTTACCCATCATGTTACATGGATAGTAAACTCACAAACATCGGTGTACCCGACGTTAACCATCATGTTACATGGATAGTTAGCTCACAAACATCGGTGTACCCGACGGTAACCATCATGTTACATGGATAGTTAGCTCACAAACATCGGTGTACCCTACGTCAACCATCAGATTACATGGATAGTAAACTCACAACCAATGCAAGTGGTTGGCATCACCGCACATGAGAAGCAGGGCGACCTGAAGCTAGGCCTACCGTCGCAATATGGTCCTCATACGTAATTATTGGAGTTCAAAGGCCATCGCAGTTGCAGAGAGCTTCTTCTGCGGCTTCGTGGATGGGAGCTGTGGAGGGTTTGATCTCCCTTCTCCCTCACCACCTCTGTCGCATTCTACTCATTCTCGGTCGACTCATCGGTACAATTTCCAATGATTCACTTGGTGTGTGATTTTGTGAATTCATCAGTCCGAGCCTATAGGAGGATAATAATAAAAATTGTAAGTGCTGCGTCGAGGAAGGGAGTTTTTGTGTTAACTCTTAACTGTCAGAATTTTCAATTTTTAAAATTCATTTATCAAAGATGTGTTAAGACACACATTCGACAAGAAGTAAAAACATTTACATTAAATTTACCAAATATTCATGGGACGTAAGCAATTAAGTATAGGAGTCCTAATCTTTCTATTACATTCATTAGTATGACCTACACGTCAGTAAAAAGAAATGATGGCTTTAAAAATTTTATTTATTCAATGTGAAAATGTGCAGGGGTTCAGTTCCATGGTCCTGTTGATTGTGTTTTGATTCACTGTACATTTGATACAAAAATCCGAGGTTCGTTGAGACGACGCTGGTAGCAGATTGAAACTTTTAAACGCTAAAAAAGCTTCGGTTAACATGTGCATCTGCTTCTGGGAAGGCGTATTAAAGATTTTTACATTGCTGTAATTTGAAGTATTTTAAATTAATACTTAGCATTGATGCATAGTATTAAGACTTGGAATTAGGAAAAATATCAGAAGGAATGAGTTCATCCCTAACCTACGTCTTCCTAATTTGGTTTTCTTACGATATCGTCGCTGAAATGACTAAGAAATTCAGACGCAGTGGTCAGTGGTGACGCAAAATCAGCGTTGTGCATCATATTTACACCTCATTACTGATGTGTAAAATACACCTCACTACTAAGAGGGCTGTAGATTTAACACTTACGCCCATCACAACTGTTTCTCCAAGGCATCTATAATTTTCGCTGCCCAAGAAGTGCCTTTGTCTTGAGCGGCTTAAATCCTAGATGTTGCGTTGATAAAGTTAAACAGGGCAGCTACAGCAGAGCAGCGAGCAATAGCAGGGTTGTTAGGCAGGGCATAAACAGCAATCAATTGGCCATGCCGTTGCACATCTGGAAGAGGCATTGAAGACGTGCCGCTCTCCACTTTCTTTTCACAACTGTATGAGGCATTGAAGACGTGTCCCTTTCCACTTTCTTTGCACAACTGGAAAAGGCCTTGAAGATGTGTCCCTTTCCCCTTTTTTGCGAAACTGGAAGAGGTCTTGAAGACGTGTCATTTTCCATTTTCTTTGCACAACTGGAAGAGGCCTTGAAGATGTGTCTCTTTCCCCTTTCTTTGCACAACTGGAAGAGGTTTTGAAGACTTGTCTCTTTCCACAGCAGTCAGATAACCCACGTGTAATTTCTGGACATCTTTCAAACACTTTGTTTCATTATTTGGCTTGCTAAACTTCCTGATAGTTGTATCCTTTTGAGGACGCTAGAGCGAGGAACAAATTCTACGGCCCCTCAAATCGAAATGAAACTATTCCTAAAGCTATTTTATTTGTTGGTCAATTATAATAACTTGGTAAGAAAACTGACGATTTTTTAGATTTCTCCGAATCAGTTCCTGAAATGTATTTACAAAAATTAGACTCGTTTGACTACCATCTTAGGGTATGTATACGTTTTGCTCTTCATCGTCATTCTCTGCCATTCTTGTTTTTTCTCCATTGACAGGTGATAATGGCTTTCATATCTGCAAGAACGATGGAGCGTCGAATAGCTATCGATGATAATGAAAAACAGAGTTAGGGGTTTTGCTAGAGGTACCTATCCTGATGCCTTTGTTCATGAAATCGATCCTCAGGTGAACACTGTGATGAGAAAATATTATACTGACATGTTACCATGAAAACATAACATCAAGAAGGGATGGATCATTCAGATGGATCAGATGCTCGGAATCCAAGTTAAGAGTCACTGATAGTGCTTTGAGGAATATTGGTCGGCAAGACCTGGATAATCCAGCAAGTGCATTTTCACGGCAACTTATCTTCGTGATGTATCGAAATTCACAAGGAATCACAAGGAATTTTAGGATCATAGCTTCCGAGAGAGTTCAGCCAAAAATGACCCTCATGAGGCGAGACATAGATGTTTGAGGACGAGACGAGCATGGTAATATTTGAAAATGAACATGTAACTCGTTCTTTTCACTGATGAGGCCATTTCGACCCTAGATGCATCTGACAACCATGCAAGCCATTGCTTGGGTGAATGTATTTCGAGGAAAAGTGTTGTTTTTGTTCTGGTGTCAACAACAGGGTGGTGGAGTCACGATATGGGCAGGTATCACGGGAAGATAGACATGTTGGGCCTATCAGAGTACCCGAAGGAGTAAAACTATCATCTAATGCCTATTCAAACTCAAGAGAGAAACTTTTGCGCTGTCTTCAGATGACGAGCGTGTTTTGCTACTGCGGGACTTTGTTATCATATGTGATTATTCTCCCTCCCATTCTGCTCGTGTCACCCAAGTACATATTTCTGGCCAGATTAGTCACCCAAAGCTAAATGTTGGGGATCTGGCCGCCATCTTCCCCTGATATACACGATTGGAAACTTTCGGACAATCATCGAACGAAACGTTTCGTGGACATCAATTTTCGTCAAAACAACCTTTTGTGAAACCGTCAATGCTGAATCAAGTGTCGTCTCACACGACAGTTTTAAGAAATTACCTGATTCTATGAACATAAGATCCTTTAATGTAATAAAATTTCATGGAGCTTACGTGGATTAATAATTAAGACGATTAATAAATGTAATTATGCTATGGCAATAGTTTGTTAACCACACTCTGAATGTATCTTATTTTGCACGCTTACTACTTGTCCACACCAGCAAGGGCAAAACTCTGGCTGTTCTTATAGAAAAGCTTTTAGCATTGTCGACATTGAACGCTTACAATAAATTTGCTCTTCTGAGTACGTACCAACTTTTTCTTTTTTTTAATCTTCGTTCTGGCAAAAACGTGTCAGATTTTGAGTTAAGAATTTCTGGAATTGATGGAGAGGAAGTCAATAAATCGTTGTTTTTTAATCGTTTGTTATCGTTGGTGGGAGGACAGATTATGGTTGAATTCTTGTCTGAATTTCATAACCGTGTACATCGAGCTTCACTCTCTCTTACGTTGTACAATAATCCGATAAGCCTCGTACTGTTTAGTAGGCTTGTTCTTGGTTGAATACAACTGTTGCCGTTTACCTGAGGGTAAGCTAAGATTTGTTCTAGATTAAATTCAACCGTTGTCCTTTAAATTCAACCGTTCAACCTGATGGTAAGCTTAGATTTGTTCTAGGTTAAATTCAACTGTTGCCGTTTACCTAAGGGTAAGCTTAGGCTTGTTCTAGGTTAAATTCAACTGTTGTGTTCATTTTCTGAGGGTAAGTTTAGCAAATAACTTTAAATGCATTTATTCAACCATTTCAAATATATTCTTTAAAAAAATAAGCAAACACACATCGTCGCGTACAGTAGGGGAAAACTGAACAAATTTGTTATGAACGTTTGGACGTCCCTTGATATTTTATCTTCTCAGATTCTAAAGTTCACCCGAACACTTGGTTGTTTCCACCTTGATCATTCAAGTAAATAGTAGAATAATAATAATAAAAAATTAATTGATTCATCGAGTAATTAATTGTTTTCACAATATTAGCGTCAAGAAAATCATAACATAAAATCCGTATGATACTTTTGTTCGAGGTGACGAAGAGAAGCGACTTTTCTAACCAAACTTGCAATAAGTGTAAAAATTTAGGGAATTTATGCATATATTGTAGATGTCACCTACATCATTGAGGGACAAGGTCGATGATAGCCTGACAAGGTTGATGGTTGCGTGACAAGGTTGATGGTTGCGTGACAAGGTTGATGGTTGCGTGACAAGGTTGATGGTTGCGTGACAAGGTTGATGGTTGCGTGACAAGGTTGATGGTTGCGTGACAAGGTTGATGGTTGAGTGACTAGGTTGATGGTTGCGTGACAAGGTTGATGGTTGCCTGACATGGTTGATGGTTGCGTGACAAGGTTGATGGTTGCGTGACAAGGTTGATGGTTGCGTGACAAGGTTGATGGTTGCGTGACAAGGTTGATGGTTGTGTGACAATGTTGATGGTTGCGTGACAAGGCGGTTTCATGGGTGGTTAACAAAGGTTTCTGAAAATTCAACACAGTAAATTCACGAGGTAAGCTGCAATTTAACTCAACGACTAGTCATTGAAGAAATAATTTTAAAAGTGTCCACATCCGCGTCCGCACCAGTAATTACGGAGCACATCGCCGAATAGCAGAAAAATAGCGGTTTTCGGAGATAGCAAAAAAATTCACTCCGAAAAATGAGAGTAGTAAATTTCATTCGAAGTAAATGGTAGTAAATTTCACTCCAAGAAATATTTTATCAGTTCAAAAACTGTTGCTCACTAGCATGCTTAGCTGCCTCACATCTGCTTGAAATCCACCTATAGATCATGCGTAAATAGAACAATAATAATGTCCACGAGGAGCCCCACAAGCTGAAGTCTGGAGAACCCAACACTGTCGTTCCCGAGGGGGTTGTGAGGGCCCCTGCGTCAGGCACAGGCCCTTTGTAGAGGCTCTGGAGGAGTGCAACTTGACCACCTGATGGGGGCGCAAATCACCAGCCTGCGCCGCGTTTGGCAGACGCGTCCTCTGCGAGTCTCCTTCAAGTTCAAACTTCTCTTTAGTTCCGCTGCAGCTGCGCTGGAGGGAGGTGGCGTCGCTCGCTTAGCTCTGTGTCTGCTTGTCCAGTGGCACTTGTTGGCTTCAGAATAGTGGCGCTGTGGTGGTTGTATTTTAAGTTCACCAACGGTGGTGTGATTAATTCTTGTATAAATTGTCTCAGAGTAAATAAGGAATGTGATGTTTTTCGTTAGGTTTATTCGGATCTGTGGTAAAACGCGTATAATCTTCCAATAGCTGGTGTTAAATATACTGAAATCGTTGTGTGCTGTTCCAATACGTCTGATGGAAAAAGTTCTATGGACAACTTCTGAAATTCTTTGGGGCTACTGCGAATGTGAAGTATTTTCTTTCAACTTCTTATTAGTGGTTATAAATTCCACTCAATTTTAATTTATTTGAAAACTTGAAAAATATTGAAACCCATTTTCCACTTCATTGGAACCAACGTAAAAATTTTTATCGATACACGTTCCAAACCTGGCTCCGGAAAAAGTTGTTCACAAAAAGAAAAAACGCATAGGAAAGCCTGGGTAAACACGGCAACTCTTCAATGTTTCAATTTAGTGTTGATCATCACATGAGGTGCCCTCGTGCACTCTTTCTTTGAACTGAAAAAATTTTAAGCAGAGATTTAATTTAATTTAAAATGAAAAAATTTCAACAGAGTCTGCGTAAATATATTATATTATATACTTCTATTTTTTATATTATATACTTCTATTTTTTATATTACATGCTTTTATTTTTTATATTACTTACTTTTATTTTTAATATTACATGCTTTTATTTTTTATATTACTTACTTTTATTTTTAATATTATATGCTTTTATTTTCGTAAGGCACTACGTGATGGGCTTGAATGCTATTTTTTCAAAATCTTACATTCCTACATAATTTTGAATGGTCTTACATTTATATATTATTTGAACGGCCTCACATTCGTGTTCAATTTTTACCTGTATATCAGGAACATTTAATTTTAGTCGTACATTTATACATAAATTTAAACTATTTTACAATCACATTTAATTTTGAATGGTCATACATTCATGTATAATTTTGTGTCTCATTCTGAACAAATCTAATTCAGCGCCGTATTTGCCAAGTTGCAATGATTTGACAAGTTACTATTACTTAAAACTATTATTTGACACAACTTGTCAGGGTGACTTATACTTTGTTATCTTACAAGTAGCATGGTAACTTGTCAAACAATAGTTATTCTTAATTAATTGAAACTTGTCGTGTAAATGTAACTTGTCAAGTAATGGTATTTTATCGAGTAAACGTAGTTTTTCAAGTAATAGTGATTTAATAAGTAATAGTTCCTTGTCAAGTGAAAGTAAACTGTCAAGTAATAGTAAGGTCATGTATAATAATAATAGCTTGTAAAAGTAATAGTAAAGTCATTTAAAGTAACAATTAAGTCATGTAAAGTAACAGTAAAATCATGTAGAGTAACAGGAAAGTCGAATAGAGTAATGGTAAAGTCATGCAAAGTAATAGTAAAGTCATGTAAAGTATCAGTGAAGTCATGTAAAGTAATAGTAAAGTCATGTAAAGTAACAGTTAAGTCATGTAAAGTATCAGTGAAGTCATGTAAAGTAATAGTAAAGTCATGTAAAGTAACAGTAAAGTCATGTAAAGTAACAGTAAAGTCATGTAAAGTAATGGTAAAGTCATGTAAAGTAACAGTAAAATCATGTTAAGTAGCGGTAAAATCATGTAAAGTAATAGCAAAGTCATGTAAAGTAATGGCAAAGTCATGTAAAGTAACAGTAAAATCATGTAGAGTAACAGGAAAGTCAAATAGAGTAATGGTAAAGTCATGCAAAGTAACAGTAAAGTCATGTAAAGTATCAGTGAAGTCATGTAAAGTAACAGTAAAGTCATTTAAAGTAACAGTGAAGTCATGTAAAGTAACAGTAAAGTCATGTAAAGTAACAGTAAAGTCATGTAGACTAACAGTAACATGCGTCAAACTATCTTGAAGCAATGCGTGGCTTGGTCCTGAATATAAAGCCGATGAAACCCTTGTCACTGGTGTAAAAAATACATGAAAACCATTCATTTTTCAAAGTGAAGGTGTCTACCTCAAAACCGAGTCCTAGGCTCACAGTATTTGACCTCCGTAACAATCCGCATTCCTGCGCCTGTGCGTGACATCTCACACCTCACGTACTCTGTTCTCAACACTTTGGCTGAGGATTCGAAACTGAAGTTTTGAGGTCAATGAAAATAGCAATCATGAATTGGTTTGGACCATTATTTGGTTTTGATTATGTATTTATGAAAGTTGAGTTTGTGACTAATGGTCGATCAGCAGTAATATGATAATTCCCTCCGTGTACCACCGGTGGCGCACGTCGCAGATCAAGCGCTTAGGGTTAGTGTCGGGCTGCTTTAGAAAGACTTGGTCCTCCATGCGGGTAAGTGTGAGGGTTGCTAAAAGGTGTACTTTGTGTCTTTGTACTTGTTATGTTCTAGACTATACTCTACATTACTCTGCTGTACTATTGGAAACACGAGTACTGTGCGTCTTTCCGTTTATTATATTGCAAACCATACTGTACTTCACATTACTCTGCTGTACTATTGGTAACAGCTATACTTTGTGTCTTTTCATCATTGTATTTTTTATTTTACAAACAATTCTGTATTATACAACGCTCTTCTATACTGCTGAAAACACGCGATTTTGTTGTTATTGGCATTTGATATATCACATGCTATACTGTAATATGCATTACTCTGCTGTACTATTTTAGACGTTACTGATATATATTAATGATATATATACTAACTACTGATACATTACATACATAATTTGGGTTGCATTTGCTGTACTTCGCACACGGTACATGCACATCACAAACACAGTCATCTGTTTTCGATTTTTTGGGAGCCCACGAGATGCATTTATACGTCGCACAAGCTCGACCTTTGGTGGCAATATTGGTGGCCAAATTGAGCGCGTAAAAGAGTTTGAAAGTAATTCCGGCTAAACTTTGGAGTTAGCCCCGTTAATTAAATATTCGATAACTAAACCTCCCACCAGATGGCACCACTAGTCTTAAGCTTAACTCGACGCGAGAAAACCGGATTCACCATCCACGGCTTAAAATAAAAATTAAAAATAATTGTGTCAGTTGTTGGGTTGCGTTGGGTTGGTTTGGTTGGTTGGGTTGGGTTGGGTTGGGTGAGTGATAGAGAGCCGTGGATGGTGTATCCGTTTTTCTCGCGTCGAGTTAAGCTTTAAACACGTGGCGCCACCTAGCGGCAGGTTTAGTTATTAAAAATTTAACCAACGGGGCTAACTCCAAGAAACCCCGTAATTCCAAAAAAATTTCACCAAATCCACGAAATATTTGTGATAACAATCAGCATTCCTATACTGTTGCTAGAAAATATTCCGACGAACTGTTTTAAGGTGGTGAGCTATTTTTAATGAAAGGTTTTGTTATTTTTAATGGAAAAGGTTAGTTATTTTTAATAGAGATGGTTAGTTATTTTTAATGGAACAGGTTAGTTATTTTTAATGGAAAAGGTTAGATATTTTTAATTAAAAGTTTCTCGGTCTTCATACACCTAGGGAAGATACAGTTTGGTTACCTTGATTATATGTGGGTCTTCGGAACTTCTATCTTTTGTGCCTATTTAACTACATTTAGTTTTCATGGCTTCTTCATTATCTCTTCTTTGTCTTTTCTTTTCCTTCTTTCCCAGCTCTGTATTTCTATACGTACGGAATCTTGAGTGTAAACACACCATGCGCATAGATTCCCTGTTTTTCTTAGTCCACACTAAATTGTCTTTTCTCTTTCCTGCGAGAAACTATCTTTACATTGCAAACACAGAACACTACCAGATGTGAGGCGCTGAACCTAACCCTAAAACTCAACCCCTCCAGATCTGAGGCGCTAAATCTAACCCTAACACTCAACCCTACCAGACTTGAGTCTCTTAACCTAACCGTTAAACCACAAAGTCAATCCCAACACTCGGGGACAGGCATTTGCAACTGCTCACCATGAGATTTGACCCTGTTGGGTTGCATATTTTAATTTGTGACGCATTTTTTCACGTACTAGGCAAAGCACTGAAAATTAGATTTGGCTGCAGATTCAGAACTTACCGAAAATTTGGTCCACCTCTGAAAGAGATAAACTAAGAGCTAATTTGGTGTTGTTGCGTGGCAAAGTGAAGCAGGCGAAGGTCAAACAGAATAGTTTCTTAAAACTTCACCGGATGTGCGTCCGTTGCGGCGAGTTGATTCTTGCTTGAACAGATAAATGGAAGATGTGGGCCTTTACGTTGGTGGGTCGGGAGTTCACTGTGCCCTGAATGTGAATGTTGACCTGAATGTGAATGTTGACCTGAATGTGAATGTTGACCTGAATGTGAGTGTTGACCTGAATGTGAGTGTTGACCTGAATGTGAGTGTTGACCTGAATGTGANGCAGTGTGCAGTGTGCAGTGTGCAGTGTGCAGTGTGCAGTGTGCAGTGTGCAGTGTGCAGTGTGCAGTGTGCAGTGTGCAGTGTGCAGTGTGCAGTGTGCAGTGTGCAGTGTCCAGTGTGCATCGTAGCTCCTGAATATAGAAAAAATACACTCTACAACTAAAAAAAAATTTCCAGAAAAATTCAATACATTGAATAAGTGTTTCAGTATTATAAGATACACCCCTCAGGGGGATACAACTGTTGTATCTATGGGAATTAGCGCTCCCAGGGGGACAATGTGAGGGCCCGAGCTAAAGGTTAGGTAGGCTTCCTTTTTGTTGAAATAAAATAGGTTTTTGTTCTGTTAAGGACCATCTTTTTTCGGTTCACTGCTGTCCTGTTTTTTCAACACCTACTACTTTCTTCTTCAACTTTGATCTTGTTTCATAAACTTCTTTCTCATCTTACTGTTTCTATGCCCTTTCTGCATAGATTCCACGTTCCCTAAACTCCATACTAAATGGTGCCTTCCTCCTTCCTCTCTTTGGATCGCCTTTGTAGCGGATAGGGAGGCTTAAACTAACTAATAATCTAATCTAATCTAATTATAAGATACATTAATATATAAGTCGGTATATTTCGATTTGCGCAATAATCGATGTAAAATTGTTTGGCTTTTCAGTATTTTTAGTTTGTGTTAAGTTGATGAAAGTATTAAATTACTTGCTATTTTCATGCACGTAACAAACAGATTAAGAAGACGTACTTACTGTTTTTTTAAGTAAGGAGAGACAACAAGTACAATTTTTGAGGTTATTGTTCGCTCAAGACCAAGAAATGGTTTCTATCTACAGCACAGAGAAGATAAATAATGTTATGCATAAAAATGTCTTTGTAGTGAAAAATGCTTATAATTGAATTTAGGGTAAAACTAAATAACTTTAAATTTTTTCTTTATTCTCTTTACCCTATTCAGGTTGCATTCCACCCATTTTAGGTCACACATTTTAACCTTGAAATCCTGCAGGTGACGCACTGATGCCCCTTGTTAAACCAAACAACCGTTTTCCGTAGACCATGCAGTGAGAACGATGTAAAATAAACAGACAACTCGTTTTTTAGAGCGGCTCTGAAGATCTCGTTTACAGCTGTTGTACATCTTTTCTCATACCGCATAGCTTTGTCTGATGGTGTGTAATGTACCCTGACACTACCATTGCTTCGTTCTTTATCTCAATTTAATCTCCAAGAAGAAATTTTTGAAATCACTGATGGGAGGTTTCTGAATTTATGCAGGAGCTTTGTCTAGCATTTTTATTTTTACGAATTGATGACAGGGTAGCTTGATTTTTAAGGTGTGCTACAAGCATGGAAGAAAATTCTATGTGCTAAAACATGAACAATAGAACTTGAAAAGTACTTTTACCTCATTTAGTCTGAAAATACGTTTAGATGAAAACTTTAAAAAATGTCTCACAGAACGGTACAAACGAAGTGAGGGAAATTGATGGAGTTCATAACACTAAAGAAACAAGAGAAAAAATACAGGCGAGTGAAGACGCTCTGTGAATGGCACGTAGCACCCACTTGAGGGATAAGAAATAAATTCAAAAACGGACATCCACACACAAAAAATGGAAGTTGCAAAGATTTAATCTTACACCGATTACGGCAATTAAAATCCAAACCCCAGTGATCTTGGCAAAAATCTCATCATTCAAAATAAATGCACTATGACACATTTGAAAGTGCACTGGCTAGGTGTTATATCTCGGGATGTGCCGTGTGAAGTGAGCACAGCCCGTTGTCTTTGTCTCGCTGGGTCTTGGAGCCGGAAGAGCCATAAACGGTCGGAACTCTGACCGACGGAAGTCCTTTATGGTGTCTTGCCTTTACGAACTTTATGAGCTCCGGAAAGTCCTTGTTTGACTTCCGGGCATTGCTAGTTTTAAGGAAAGTCTGTCACCGACGGAATCAGTACATTATTAGGAGCTTTGCTGTGCTTTTACTTTCCCTTGCTCCGTAGAAGTTTACGGCTTCTGATACTGTAGCTCCTACATTGGTAGTTTGAAGCTACCGCTGAAAATACATCAAGTTGTGACCTGGAAGTGCACTAGCTAGACACACTTGGAAGTGCACTAGCTAGACACACTTGGAAGTGCACTAGCTAGACACACCTGGAAGTGCACTAGCTAGACACACCTGGAAGTGCACTAGCTAGACACACCTGGAAGTACACTAGCTAGACACACCTGAAAGTGCACTAGCTAGGCACACCTGGAAGTGCACTGGCTAGGCACACCTGGAAGTGCACAAACACGTGACCATGCTGGAATCTGGGTGCTGGTGACGTCACGGAGACGCAGCAGCGGGAACAAGACTGCCAGGCCCACCGTGGCCAGGCCTCCACTGTCCTCCTGAGTGTGTTGTGAGGCGCATTCGTCGCTGTCACCGGCGGTACCTTGGAGCGGACTCTTGGTGTGGTGCGTGTAGTGGCCTGTGATGTGCGTGTGGTGTGTGTGGTGGCCCGTGTGGTGTTTATGGTGCGCCGTGTGGTGTGTATGGCGGCCCATGTGGTGCGTGTGGTACGCCGTGTGATGCGCCTGTGGTTTGCTGACTGTACAATTTGGATGTAGTGTAAACTGAGACAAATCTACTAGGTGGGACAGTACAATATAGCGTGAGAGAGTCAAAGAACGCCGTGGAGCTTAAGTCACGACTCGCGCAAAAGATTTGTGGAAAAAATTCAGTAAATTCGAGTTTAACAGTGGTGTCTGAGGAAGCATGGACTACCGATAGAACAATGTGCGAGCAATACTTGTGCCTAAGGGTTAAAATATACAGAGACAACGATGTACTCCCAACCAGTGTTGAAGAAATAATTCTGGATGAAAATTGTCCCCCGTTTTCTCCACACTAGTGTCGAAAAACTTATTTCAGATGAAAATTCTCCCCTGTTGTACTCCCAACTAGTGTCGAAGAACCAATTTGAGAAAAAATAATCAACCTGCGTGCTTGTACAGCAACATACAAGTGCGACTTTGCGTTTAGAGCACATTTTCTAATTTCTCTACAACAGAAATAGCTGCTTGTGTTGCTCCAAATTAAATCAATACTCAACGTTATTTCCTGGCGTTAAAATTGATTATTCGGTATTTTATCCCTGCATTTGTCATTACAATGATGAATTCGCTAAGTTATCATTGCATCTATCATTGCAATGATAAATTCGTTATTTTATCATAACGAACGAAGCGATTTTAGAGTTTAAATGAGACATCTCATTATATTAATGAACAGAAGCTGCTTGATGATGCACAGAGTGGCGAAAAGCTGTGAATTTCAAACGTGTTTTCAATGTGGATAGACTTTAAATTATACTCTCATAGGCAAATAATTTTCCACAAATTTGGCGCCGTTTTATGGTGGTTGAACTTTTTGTGGGCGAATCTAGCTTATAAGCCTGTTACGAAATATACATTGCGTTACAATTAATAAAAAAAGCATTCATAACATGTACACTGAGCCTAGTGTTACGCAATAACATCTATTAAGGTAGATGAATGCTGATGACTAAAATATTGTCAAATGCTTGGAAAAAGATTATGAAATAAACAAAAGACTTTTACAATACTCTAGAACAGGGCTTTCTACCTTTCTATTGTCGTGTACCCTCTTGGCTCAATGGTTTAAAGATTTAAGAATCTATAAAAAACACTTAATGATTAGTAATTATATTCACTTATGCGGTTGTACGTACATTTATATCGCACATTTTAACATATGAAGTGTGTTAAATGTACCCCTAGGAGTACATATGTACTAATGGATGAGAAGCCCTGCTCTTGAATTTAGCTGAAAGCTTAAGAGCAATCGTGAAGTAAAACAAAATCAATTTTATGGAGCAAAAATTCAAATAATTTATGTCATCGAAGTGGCACAGCTAACCGCGTAAGTCCATTTTATTACAACTTACAAATCAAAACAAGTAAAATTCAATAGAGTTTAAAATACAGATGAAATACTCTAAACATAAAATTCAGATATAATCATTTAGAGTTAAAATGCGAATAAATTCTACAATGTTTGAATATAAATGAAGTCTTACTGCATTTAAGTCCAGATAAATTCCTGTTGAATTAAAATGTACATTAAATTCCATAGAGTAGAAATTCATGTAAAATCCTATGAAGTTGAAATACATGTATAATCCCTTAAGGTTAAAATGCCGATAAAACCTTATTGAGTTGAAATGCAGGTAAAATCCGATAGAATTAAAATTATAAACAAGCATCAATAGGAGGATCGATGAATTTGCCTCGAAAACAAAGTGATCGCCATACTTTTTGAGGCCAGTTCTGGATTGAGGTAGAGGAAAAATTCGTAATAATGCATGCAAATTCATTATAAATTGGAAATTTTTTCCCTAGGCAAAACATAGCTATTGTTGTTCAATGCATCGTTTCAATTAAAAGAGAAGTTTGAAATGGCTCACTTAAATTGGTAGGAAATTATATATTTTTATGAGTTATTTCATAGCTATCGCCTTTCATTGCCTGGTCGAAAGTAACTGAAATATTCGTACCAATTCCCGTAGATTAAAAATCCATTTTATTAACAATGAATGACACGTTTAACATTAGAGGAGCAGTGCCCCATAGCAATGAAAATTCATCCATTTACTTGTGCAGGATTTACAAAAAACTTGAAAGAGAAAAAATTCCAATAAATTTAATCATACTTGCTATGAAAACGTTTTGGAGTTCGAGGTCCATCATTATGTAGTTATGTAAAAATTCAGTGCATCTCCATAATAACATCTCAAATGACAGTGAATGAAATGTATTGAAATCAAATCAAGAACAATAAATTGAGTAGGTTTGTTGCACAGGTAGTTCTCTATTTACTATTTAGTGTGGATGCAAGCTGTTATTCGAGTCAAGTTTTCACTTGAAAATTTAAAAAAATTCTAGAATTCTGAGATTATTCGAATTGAAGCTAAATCTAAAAGAATGGAATCAGTAGGTAATCAAGGAAGATTCATTTTTTGAAATGAATGAGTACTGGTGAATGAGATGGGTGAGTTAGATGAATCACAGAACTGAAGTTTCAACCAGGGTTTTCCGTAACTCTGATATAAAAATGTCGTGACGTCCTGCCAACATCCGACGATGAGCACTGCACACAACTGTAAGAGTAAAGCAGAAAGACTCGCATCTCAGAGGGAAGCATATTCTTGTACATATAAAAGGAAACGACCTTGAAATTACTCAGAAGAATTACGCACAGCACAAAATTATGTAAACGTTTTGCCCTCAGCAGTTTCCTTTGTAAGACAACGTTTCGGATGGCGGTATAAAATACAGAAATGAGCAATATAGAGAATCGTTATATTTTCTGCAATAGCCTATCTCGCATACTGCATTCACAGATACTTCTTGATTTGCCAATCAATAATACAGAGTGGAATAATAATAATACATTAGGGCATAAAAATGTTGAATCAGAAATTTTATATCAGAGTAAATTTTGGCAGGAGAGTGGCTGAGCTCCGTGGTTGAAGCGTCCATAATGGAATTCGCCTAACTCATCCATCGCATTCACCACAATCTTATTGGAAAATAAAATTTTCCTAGATCTCTCACTGATTTCACAATTTTAAATTCAGCGTCAATTTTGAATAATCTCAGGATTGTGGAATAATCTCAGGATTTTGAAATAATCTCAGGATTCTGGAATAATCGCAAGATTGTGGAATAATCTCAGGATTTTGAAATAATCTCAGGATTCTGGAATAATCTCAGGATTCTGGAATGATCTCAGGATTCTGGAATAATCTCAGGATTCTGGAATAATCTGAGGATTCTGGAATAATCTGAGGATTCTGGAATAATCTCATGATTCTGGAATGATCTCAGGATTCTGGAATGATCTCAGGATTCTGGAATAATCTCAGGATTCTGGAATGATCTCAGGATTCTGGAATGATCTCAGGATTCTGGAATAATTTCAGGATTCTGGAATCTGTACATATTTATAAGCGAAAGCCTAACCTGGAGAACAGTTCATATCGCTCCCAACTAGTCAATCAACGGATTGAACTACTTGTATGTGGAACATATTCAAGATTACTTTAAGTATGACATTTTTTGATGTTTTTCAGTCGCTGTCATTTGAATTATGAGAACAGCTCATTTACCCTGCAAATAGTCGATATATTAGTCAATTTAAACGGTTTAATTTAGTTTTTTATGTATATTTTGATGTTTCTAATTCAACTTTGTTCAATTATTCATTTCAGAGATGTAATATTTTTTTCAGAACTAAATAATGATGGAACTGGACTCCGATGCCTTTTCCTAGTAAATGCACCTAACTTTCTCGGATTTGTTTCGTTCATGAATTTTTAAAAATTAACGATGTTAAATAAACCACAGACCTGAGAAGATTTACTTATATGTGCATTAGAAATATTGATTGCCTGTCTTCGGCGCCTATTACTTTCTCTTCAACTTTTGACTTCATAACTCACTCACATGCGCAAGAAATTTCGTGTGGGAACACCTTGTGCGTGGATTGTGCGTTCCCTTAACTCCATACTAAATGGTGCCTTCCTCCTTCCTCTCGTTGAAACACCTTGATTGTTGGAAGCTTGAACCAACTTATAATCCATTCTATTGGTTGCCTGTCACTACATACGCGTTCAGTAAGAGGGACAAGAACGCAGGTTTATAACTTCTATTCCCATAATAAACATTTCAAACCTGAAAGCTTTCTTATAAAACAAAGTAGAACCCTGCATCCACTCAGAATTACGAAACGAGATGGCTGTCTGTAAATAAAATAGCAAATCTTAAAAGAATATTTACTTGAAATGAGTGTACATTTATAGAAGTAGCACAAAGACAAAACTTACAATCAGAAATAGCGAAAAGTGAAACAAATTTATAAATTTTCGGAGCTTGGCAAATTGTGCAGCGAAAAACAGAAGACTATATCCAAATATATAAAGTCGGAAACTGTATCCAAATTTCCAGGAGATTATATCCAAAAACATAAAGTCGCATTGGCCAGGTCAGCAGGCTGCTGAGCGTCCTTGACCAGGAGGACGGTTTCGATGCCTCGGGAGGTGCGCTGCTCTGTGGCGGAGTCTTGCTCTGGGTGTCCTGAAGACGGTAACTAATGGCGCTTAGAAGGTTGCTAATTACGCTTAGCAGGTATATTACGCTTAGAAGGTTGCTTGTTACGCTTAGAAGGTAACTAATTACGCTTAACAGGTAACTAATGACGCTTAAAAGGTTACTAATTACGCTTAGCAGCTAACTTATAACGCTTAAAAGGTACCTTACTACACCTAGAAGGTAACTTATTGCTTATTGGGTTTGCTTAGAAAGTTCAAAGTTGACTCTGATAGGTGCCTAAGTTTACTTAGAAGGCGCATAAGTTCACTTAGCAGGTGCATAAATTCACTCAGAACGTGTATAAATTTATTTAGAAGGTGCCTAAGTTTACTTAGAAGGTGCATAAGTTCACTTAGAAGGTGTATAAATTTACTTAGAAAGTGCATAAATTCAGTTAGAAGGTGACTAATTTCGCTTGGTATGTGCTCAAGTTCGCTCAAAAGGAAACGAATTAAGCTTAGAAAGTAACTAAGCTTGCTTAGAAGGCACTTAGGTAGGCTCAAAAAGAGTCCACCTATTAAACTTAAAAGTTAAATAATTAAATTAGAAGAGCTTTACTGACTACGTTTAAACAAAGTTAATTGATTACGTTTAGATGGTCACTAATTACGCTTAGAAAATAACTAAGTACGCTTCAAATTGGAACTTATTACCATCTGATAAGAATAATTAATTATGCTCAGCAGAGGGCAACTAATTATGGTCAGAAAAAAGTAATTAATCACGCTGACAAGGAGGCAACTAATTACACTTAAAAGTAGGTAATTAATTACTCTAGGATGGAGGTAACTAATTGCACTTAGATGGAGGTAACTAATTACGCTTAGGAAAAGGTAATTAATTAAGCTTAGAATGAGGTAATTAATTACGCTAGATGATGGTAATTAACCTTGTTGAGGATTATAACAAGCCTAATGAGATCAGTTCAAAATATGGATGTTGCTAAATTTACCCTCTATTAACTTGATATTTCATCTCCAGCTCTCCATTGCACTCTATTCGCCATCAATTTTCATAGTACGTAAAATGAGCAAAAATTTCTTGGGTGAATCGCGTTTAACGTTAAATTCAGTTCTTCTCAGGCGATAGTTTCCAGCGTGCTGTACCAGAACCAATCTAGCATTTTTCGAGAGAGGCTTGGGAGTTCAATTACTTTGTATTGTATTGAAAAATTAAAAAACAAAGTCTCCTTGGAAGTTAATTTCCCTACACACGTCATCGTTGTTGGTCTGGTTGTTAAGAGTGCATGCTTATCTTCGGGTGAAATGATTGGGAGTTCAAAATTTCGCAGTCAGGTGTTTCTTCCTGTCGGGAAAAGGAAAAAATCTTACAACTCTCATTCGACTTGGGTGCTTGAAATGAGTTCCGGTTTGACCGTCATTGCAGCTAGACATCAATAATAAAGGCATCCAAACTAACGACATCAAAACCGGACATCAAAAGCTAACAATATCATAATTAGAAGTCAGAAACTATTAACATTAAAACTAGGGATCAAATACTAATAACATCATAACTTCACACCAAAAAATAACGTTTGAAGTGACAGGCATAATCTTGATTGGAATATAACACCTTTTTTTGTGTTCCCATTCTAGCAGCGGCGGACTGTCTGTCGGATGATCCGTTCCGAGGGGTCGCTGCGCCGGGCAGCACCGTCGTCATACCCTCGGGCATTTCGTTGACACTTGGCAGCCCCATTCCTGCCCCCTTCCCATCCTCGGGCCTGGACCCTTTGCACTCAGTCCCGTCCCAGAGATGTCCTTTAGTGTCCCCCGTTCCTATCAGACTCCAGCCCCATAACTCAGGGCAGCTGGGTATGATCGTTTCCTCAGCTCAAACCAGTCGGTTTTGTGTCAACCCTCCTCACAATCAGCTCCTGCCGAGCATTTCCATCTTGCATGACCAATTCGAACAGTATCACCCTGGCTTGCATCATTTTGGGGACTCGGCGCATGTCATTCCGGTGCATGAGCGTAGTGCTTTCCTCCCTAATCCTCGCTTTACCAGAACCTCTCAGGAAACCACGAGGTCACCGTCAAGCGAACCAACCACTTCCTCCAGCTTTATGGCTTCGGTTACCGAAGAGAGCGAGGCTGATTATTCCGAAGAGGTTTCTTCCACGTCTGGAGATACTCTTGACTTCGAAGATGCTGCTTACAGACGCAAACAGCGGCGGTACAGGTACTTTGACAATGGTTGAGCAAACTACTATTAGCAAGCCCGTAAAGAAACTGAACCCTTCTTTGCAGTTTGACCGTGAATTGAGCCGTGGGCGTCAATTGAGGAATTTTCATAGTGCTGCTGACCGACCAGTAGTCACTAACTGAGTTTTCATAAATACTTAATGCAAGCTGAATGAAGGCCCGATCCAGTTCATGTTTGATATTTTTTAAATTGCTTTCCACAATTGACTTTGTGTTTGCCCTGAATTTTGAACTTCAGGTTAACGCATCGCAGGCAACATGTTAGCGTAGCGAGTCTCTTTCCAGGACCACGTTCAGCAGCGAGCAGCTGTGTGAGCTGGAGAGGGCGTTCCAGTCTAACCAATACCCTGACGTGTACAGCAGGGAGCACATCGCCGCTCTCACCCACCTCACGGAGGCCAGAGTTCAGGTTTGGAGCTCAAGATCGGTTTGAGAAAGACACTTCATTGGTGGATTTATACTGCTATTGTATCATTTGTTTGCTATTAGTTCCTATTAGCATGTAATAGTACTTCAGCTCTTACCTATAGATGGAAGGGATAGCAAACTTATTCAGTAGGAGAGTTTACTTTTAACCCATAAAACTCGCCTTCATAACAAACATTGCCCTTCTAACCCATATTGCCCGCATTCTTAACCCATATTGCCCTTCATATCAGCCTTCCTCCGTTTTCTAGATCACCACTGGAACTGTGTGGTCTGGTTAAAGTACAAGGCTGTTAATGAGACGACAACGTTTAAAAACAATGTAGTTGAACGTAAAACCTTTTCATAAGAAGTGCAACACTCAGCTTTTGAGTCACGGAGAAGTGTCCCTCAACGCCGCCTGGGGGAGGGTGGTGATAAAGTGAACTAATTAAATGGGAAATAAATAGATAATAAGCGGTATTGGCAACACCTTAAGCTTTTTTGACAGTCGTCGAGGCAGTGATGATGGCTATCGAAAGTCGTCCGCGATTTGAATCGTGCAACGTGATTGACACCTTCACTTAATGTTGAGACCTGATCTTTTGCATTAAATTCCTTGTCCGCAGTGCACATTATTTCGTCAGCACTGGAAAAGAGCTAAGAACTTTAAATGAAGTGTTTCACTCCGGCAACAAAAAGAAATTCAAATAATGCTAGTCTATCCTTATTTTAAAAGTATGGAGGGCTTTTGGTCTACTGGATGATGAAGCCCTCTACTGAAAAAGTCACAACAGCCAAAGCTAGGTTTTCTGGCAAAATTATACGTTTCATCGTACAGACGATGTGTGCCGAGATTCAGTAATTTTATTCCGAAATGACATTAGTTGCGATGAAGACGTTAAATATAGTGGCGTTAGTTATACTCGGTGTACGCATTCCTCGAGATGGGTGGAGCTTATTCACAATACTTTAAATTATAATTAAACTATACTTCAAGCCGAGCCTTATTTCTGATTTCTCAATGTTGAATAATACAGAAAACATGACACAAAACATAACTTTAAACGAATTTTGTGCTCTCTATTTAGTGTGTTAATGTTTTTTAACAAATATCAGCAAATAATTAATCCGCCATTTTTTGTGAATTTCATTCTTGAACTGAACAAAATAAAAAGACCACTCAAAAACAAAAAAGGCTGTCACAGCGATGAAGAGTAAAGTTGAAGCTGAAAATATCATAGTTTCGAAGGAAGACTTACGCACATTTCATAGTAGGATGGCCACGAGAGCCAATTGGTTGAAGTAACTGCAAAAAAGTACTGAGTTACAGAGCCAAGAAGTGGTTAGCGGCCGTAGCTAATCACTCAAAATAATCGCAATAAAGTACTAAAATGAAACCGGAAAAAGATTAGCAACACGAGCCGATTACTTGAAATAAGCGCAATAAAGCACTAAAGTAAAGGCAAGAACAATTTTCGAAGGAGATTCTTCGGTGTGTATAAACATTTTTTGCTTAGGGCCTATCACTGCGAGATTTCGAAATGCTCTCCCAATAAAGAAATGTACGTTGAATATGTTGAAGCAAGTTGTTCTAACATATCACGGCAATCCTTAATGAAAAATAAAACACATTGTAAAAACAGGAATTGAATTTTTCAGAGGGAGTCTTTACAATGGTGAAGAGATTTCGTAAAATATTGATTAGAATCTATGTGAAATATTGAGTGAGCAACCAATATCGGGCATTCTAACGGCCACAGCGGAAGTCAGGTTTCAGAAATAAGATGCTAACTATCATAGAAATGCAGAGCAGTTCATTATTACTAAGTTCGTGAATTTGAATATTCTACTGAAAGAACAATCACCAGTGAAAACGTGACACCATTTGAATCATCTTGTCTCTAGAATGATTCGAACTTATGCATTTGTCCGGAATGATCAACAATTTAAAGCTGTGAATGATATAAACAAGTGAAGTTGTATGTTTACAAAGATGTCAAAAAATTCGTCTGAATTACAGATAAAAAAATCATGCTAACGATTCAGACTTCTTCCTCATCGCAGGTGTTGTTAGGGAGGCTCAAACTAACTTATAATCTAAACTCCTATCGCAGGTGTTGTTAGGGAGGCTCAAACTAACTTATAATCTAAACTCCTATCGCAGGTGTTGTTAGGGAGGCTCAAACTAACTTATAATCTAAACTCCTATCGCAGGTTTGGTTGGGGAGGCGTGAACGAACTTATTATCTAAATTCCTATTGCAGATGTGGTTAGGAAGGCCTAAACTAACTTATAATCTGAACTTTCAACACAGGTGTGGTTTCAAAACCGGCGCGCAAAGTGGCGCAAACAAGAGAAACTTCTCCAAAAGCAACAGTACTTCTTCCAGTCTCACTACCTCCCGGACAGCAAGGGTCCCTCACAGCTCGCAGCCCACAGCTTTTCTTCTGTTTGTGGAGGATCGTCATCGCATTTATCACAAGCCATCGACGAACCTCCTGGATCTTCAAAAGATCTGCACTTCAGCAGAATCGATAATTTCCCCAGAAGTGCCAGAAATTCCTCTTATGGAACCAACCAAGACAGTTCGATGTGCGCAGAAGCTAAGCCTAGTTCGCCAGAAGCTGTGGTTCACCGTGATCTCCTAGATCGGACAACCTCGGCCTCCTCTCATCCACCGAAGTTGGGCTTCGGTGAAGGGAAGGGGTCTTCCAATAGCTTAATGGGCGAAGATATGTCTGATAAATTAACAGGACAAAACGGATCTAAGATAAAAATACCGGGAACCTCATTTCCAACAGAAAATGAAACTGGTGAGTAACCTGACGAATATTCGCGTTGTAACTTCTCATTTTCGCAGCTCTTGTTAGTGCATGTTCAGCTGCTTATGTAATTTTTGTTCGCTGTCCTTTTTTCCGAATAAATAAGAGTACTATACCCAGCCCCTAGATTGGAAACTTCCAGCTTTATATTGTACAAAGTACTTGTAAAAAGCCGAAAAACCACTCTATGTTTCTCTTAACAGTACACAGTACATGTCCGTAGTTAATGAATCTGATTATTAATGAAAACTAACACATATTTCTTGACGGGTGAAATAGTTCAATTCTACGATGTAAAATTTGAGAATTCTTCAAGATTCGTGCATCGCAAAAGAAACAATGTTCAAGTGATAAAATAAATATTTTCTGACGATAGAAGTTCTAAATTAAATTTTCGGGAAACGCCACTAATTTCTACACTAAAAGATGTTCCGTTCACATTATTTCGCAGTTACGGCAGAAGGTTTGATCCTTCGTAAAATAAAATCGAAGACGGTTGCTGAAAAGTTACTGGTTTCAATCCTGTCTACATTCATTTTTCATTTTATCATATGTTATTTAATCAAACGAATATAAATGACGAACGTAGACGAAGAAACCAAAGAATGTAACAGGAAGATACATTGCACCCAGAAACTAAATAATTAGTAACCCAACATCAAAAACTGAAACAGGATCTACGTTTGCTCAAGCGGCATCAGTGATAGCAGTATAGTCGTGGTAGTAATGTCAGCAGAAGCAACGCTACATCTTCTATCACTAATGCTGCTTGAACTATAGAAGTGGTAGTGGTTGCAATGTTAGTAAAGCAATGCTACTTATTTTGTCACTAATGCTACTCATATGATATAAGTAGTAGTGGTAGTAATGTTAGCAAAGGAACGCTGTTTCTTCTATCACTAGTGGTAGTGGCTGCAATGTTAGTAAAGTAATACTACGTATTCTATTACTGATGATATTAATGTGTTAGAAGTGGTAGGGACTACAACGTTGGTTGAAGAAACGCTACTTCTTCCATCACTAATGCTGCTCATGTGATGGAAGTAGTAGTTGTTGCAATGTTAGCAAAATAACGTTACATCTCCTATCACTAATGCTGCTCATGTGATGGAAGTAGTAGTTGTTGCAATGTTAGCAAAATAACGTTACATCTCCCATCACTAATGCTGCTCATGTGATGGAAGTAGTAGTTGTAGTAATATTAGCGAAGTAACGCTACATCTCCTGCCACTGATTCTGCTAGGTAGCAATATGGAAGGGGTAGTGGTAGCAACATTAGCAAGAGTACCATCAGCAGCAGCACCACCACCACCAGTAAACCCAGCACGAAGGCCAGAGTCTCTCTAAGCGCCCTGTCTCGCTAAGCCGAAGCCTGCCATGTGCACTCCATGATAATTGCCGAGCAAAGGCCGCCTTCCGCTACTGGAGTCACCCAGCAGTCACGGGCCGTTCTTTCGAGTCAATTTAAGAGTAACCTGATTTGATTCAGGCCCTCGTTTAAAGAAACTTGACATATTTTACCCACAAACTGTATCTGCTTAATCGCTACTTTATTCTAACTAGTACATTTGATCCACGAGATGAACTATATCATCACATGCTAACCTCAAATTAAACGAATAATGCAATAAAATAAATAGTTCAACCTCGAGATGAACTAGATCATCATATGCTAACCTCAACTGAACGAATGATAAAATGAAATAAATAGTTTGACCTCGAGTTGAACTATATCATCACATGCCAACCTCGATGTAAACGAATAAAATATAGGTACAGTTGTAGAGCCAATACAATGTTCTATGCAAGTTGGTAATAACTGGGAATATCCGGGACTAATTTTTACTGATGTAAGTTGAGGTTCGCACTAGACGTATATATTGTTTAGTTCGAGGATTGACGGTACTTCTCTCCTACTCCATGGAATCTCGAATTTCACTCAGACTATGTTTTGTTTTCCACGTTTGTGTTCTTTCAAATGATTCAGGATTTATTCTTATAAACATTACCTTTCTCACATTCTGCCATCACTGAAATTCCTTTTTTACTCTCTTTCTGTCACTCAACTTTCACTTTTGCATTCTTGCACTGAACTACCAGTGTACCCAATTTCTAGAGCTTCTCTATTTTAATCCTTTTTGTGTTTGTATCGCAACCCAACCCAAACAGCTTATTTTCGTTGAGTTGTGTCAGTCTTCTAAAACGGGCAGTACTAATGCCTCGTACATATAAAATGACTTGGCAATACTCTTAACCTATTTAGACCTTCATCAAACCAGTGATGATGTCAATCGAAATAACTCAATGCATCGCCAGGCACAAGTAGTATATGATTTGAATCTCACGACGTAGCATCTCAATACATTCTGCACGCCTGTGATTTTCTGCATTGAAACATGTCGCCTGTGTGTACATGCAGTCGTCTGTAGGTACAGGCACTGCCAAAATATACAATCTAAATTTGTAATCGCATTACATCAGGCATGGTTGAGTTTGGTAACGATATTGTTCGTTATGAAGAGAAATGTTTTTCAGAGTGCCAGTTTTAACTCGTATATTTTTCGTCATTCTTTATTATACAACTTCTTGTCACAACAGCGAAATTTCGTTTGATCAGATCGAGGGTCAACGGACGACAGCACTGCAGGGAATGTCCCATCATCTGAACGAAGAATATATTCCAGTTCAACGCGGGAAAGTCATCAGATTCAAAGTCAGAGTGGAGAAGTTGAGCTGTTGGATGAATACGCTGGCATCCCAAAGTCTACTTCTCAAACGAGCGAGATTTGTGAGGCAAAATCAATAACTGAGAGATATCACAAAACACTTAGAAACGTAGATCACGGAGTAGAAGTTTCTCGCGAACACGTTGGAAACAAAATGAACATCGGGTCTCCTCGCGTCTTGACCACGCCTTCTCCTCCAGTGTCCGTCAGCCCCAAGAGTCCAATGTTTTCGTCCTCCCCAGGTTCTCCCCAACTGTCGTATTTCTTGCCTCTATCTCCTTTTCCTGTGTCTCATGCACCAGAAGATCTCCCCGGCTCAACACGAGAATTAGCTCAAAAACCCCAAAATGACACGTTACCAACAACGGACTGCAACTTTGAACGTAAAACAGTTTCAGTGAGTGATATGTTCGTCGAGAAAGTATGGAACAAAAGCCGCCAAGAAGATATTGAAAAGCTTAGTACTCAGCCAAAAAGCAACGATGATCATATTTCGGTAGAGGCAAGTAAGAAAGATCAAGAAAAAATGTTAGCCTTCTCGCACGTTTATTCTAAGTATGGCGAAAACATTACAGATTTCAAATTTGAGAACTCAATATCAAGAAAATCCCAGGTTCATGGAGAAAATGGCCTCATGGACAAAAAATTATCTCCCCAAATTACGAAAATGTATTCAAGTTCAAGCGCAAGATTTGAAGTATCGATTCCACCTGAATCAGGAGGAAGCATTAATTTCACCTCGACCAACCCAAACCCTCCTGAGCTTTCCCCCCCATCTTCGTTTGATTCGACATTAGCATCATTTTTAGCCTCTCCAGAAACGCTTGCAGAGCAAGAGAAACGTTATGAATTGTCCAACTTACTTATGGAGAATCGGTCAGTAACTGAAACAAATCCCTTGCATTCATGTACAACGTTTCTTAATCATAACGAGGAAAACAGTTTTCCTAACTGTGTCGACGTTTTAGAAAGCCATTTGGATTATTTAGAACCGAGTGAAGGTATGCATTCTGAACAAAACGGTGATAAAAGCAACCTTGAGGATTCTCCTAGTTCAATTTACTTGCATGATGGCTCCGATAGTCTTTTGTTCACGAGCGAAACTCGTGAGGTATCTGACATGGAACAAATGTCAAGTGACTGTATGAGGAGTTTCGATTTGACTTCGTCAGCTGATCTAGCAGAACTGCGGATGAGGGCGCGAGAGAAGTTGGACGATACCTTTGATGACAGTTCAAACTAATGTATTTCATCTTAATTATTTCGGAATGCAATTCTAAATTCCAAATATCTTTGAAGATAGTTCAAAATTATGCATTTCATCTAAATTATTTCGTGATGTAATTTTGAATTCCAAATGCCTTTGAAGATAGTTCAAAGTAATGTAGCTCATCTTAATTATTTCGGAATGTTGTTGTAAATTGTAACAAGTTGAACGTTTTGGGTTTTCACTTTTTTACAGCTTTGTTGGAATTTAGATACTCCTTTTGTAATTTGTTTGTTTTTAAATGTTTATTGCACCTTATGCAGAGTCTTATCTATTAGGGTTTTATCAGTTTTGCAATGTCCTTTCACAGAGTCTGAGAAGACAGTCTTAATTCTATAGCAAGACTCTGACAGATTTTTTCAAATCTCGGTATAAGTCTTCGGCGTTAACGTTCTAGATGTTTGCATAAAAGACGCTGAGAATCGATGAAACCTGAGCTGCAATCATTTGTTTAATGTAAAAACCCCATTAATTTAACTAAAGAGATTTACGTAATGTCAGACAACCTATATTTTATTTCTACCTTACATGAAACCTAACCGTAAGGTATGTAAGCCAACGTTTCCCACTCGATTCAACACTTATCTTCGACTTCGACAAGGAGCTCGGATAGCGTTTAAGATATGGGAAAACATGGCAACAACGTTACCTGTTCACCAAAAACGTAAACTAGATTATTTAAGAACAATTTACCCGAGAGACGAGACTGTCTCCCAAATTTTTATTTCATGAATTGAATGGTTAAACACGTATATTCAAGAATTGAAAATATTTTCAGTCTGATGGTATAGGCAGCGTGCATAAACACGCGCATATTGCAGGGGTTATTGCAAAATTGGAGACAAAATTGCCCTACTTTCCGAAACAGTTTCAAATTTCACTTTGTTCGACTCTTGAAACGATATAGACTCAGTTTTACCAACAGAATTATTTACGTTCTACACTTTACTTGATTCAAGGATTCTATTTGGATAGACATGTTGCGAATAGAAATAGAAATGAGTTTTTGCGATAAATGATTGTGGACATGACGAGCAAGTCCATAGTATGTATTAATCTGATCATGAAACATGCCAAAGTTTCGGACTCACAGCTATTTTACATCTCGTGATCGTGCTAAGAAATAAATATAAATGCCTTTCTTTCACTCATTTCGGTTCTGTTGTTGATTCAGCAGTCCACCAAAAGGACTCAGAGTCAACGATCCAACAGACAAACAATTGAGCATTATTTAAAATGTAATTTTTGCTGATAAATATAAAACTGAGAGTTGCGAGCCACACACAACGAACAAATCTTATAAACCTCATTTGGATAAGAAACATCTAAGCACAATGTAGGATGCTCGAACGTTTATAGGAGTAACCTAAACACTGCATAGAAGGTTGGAACATTTATTTCTAGCAGCTTTTCACCAAAGATTCATTCAAACTTTGTACATTAGCAGCCAGCTTTGAAATGAAAACAGTTTTTCAATTGGAAGTCAGACACAGAAGCCAAAGTAACATCAACTGCTAGGGCGTCACGACATCTTGGGGGAAATGTAGGGGGAGACTAGAAGTATCGTGTGTGGGGAGGGTGGCACCATTGGAGAGAACCCCAATGTCTGAACGGACGAACTGAGAAAAAAGAGGTCGAGAAGGAAATGATTCAAATGAAGTGGCTGAGTAAAAATTACTGGATTAGTGCATTAATGGAAAGAGAGAGAAAAAAAAAGAAAAATACTGGAGCAGAGATGTAAAGAGCTACAACAATTAAAATTATTTTCGGTCTCGATGTAAAGTGAACGCGCATAAACCCGCGTGTGATTCCTTCATTCAAAACAACGAATCGATGAAGGTGTAAAATTAGTCGTCATGAAATGGTGCAATGTCTGCGCAGAAGGGTTTTTAACCTTCTCATCCAATAGTATAATTCCTGGATCCATGACAATATATTTGTTAGAAAAGACAAAAACGCAGGGTTAAAGTTTCATTTAGGATTTTAAATTAGATAAAACACGACGTCATGAGATAGTTTATTATTGCCTATTGACTAAGATTATGTCTCTTATAACAAAAACACTTCAGCATTGACCAATTTGAACTGATATACATCACTACACATTCTTCATACCATAGCAAAAGCTCATCCATAAATGTTCATGGAAATGAAATTTGTGCACCACATATTCATTAGTTGTTTCTACTGACTTAAAATTCAATACCAGAAAAGAAAAAGAAAGAAAAGAAAAACAGTTTATTTCCAATAAATATGATACAAGAAACCTCACTGGTTTTAAAAATGTCGACATAAAGATCTATAGTTGATTTATGTCTCAAAGAACGAACGCACTGAAAGTTGCCCTGGAAAGCCGGTATCAATTTATACGAGTGGATTGCGTGGCTCACTTCCTTTCTCAAAGGAAGAAGCCCGTACCCCCTTTAATTCATTCCAGTGTGTTGCAATTGCTGAATTCGAATCTATGAAGTTTTAAAAGGAAGGTTAGCGTACTGCAACTACGTAGGCAGCAGCACATGTAGCGAGCATAGATCCAGCATTCCAGAACCTGCGGTGAAGGGGGCGTCAGTTTCATCCTGTTAACAATTTCATCACCTGAAATAAGAAAAGTTTTGAAACATTACTCGTATTTTAGTCAGGTTTCATCATTGTTTCTAAACCGTTAATTCGCGGGACAATTCACAAGTACGTTTGAAATGCAAATTTGTCAAAATGAAAACACAGAAACTTTTTTGGATATTTGAATAGTGTTTCATTTCAATCAAGTTGATACACAGGACATCATAAATTAGTGTTCAAATATCATACAATGAACGTCTAGATACAATCATAATTACTCTCAGCCTAGCCAGTATATATTTCATACACATGGGTGTAGAGGGGAACTGTAGCTAATCTCAATAGTGACCTGGAATATTTAAGAGAGCGCAGCTTTCACGACTAAGAGGACCAGTTCAATTCTATGGCATGCCAGACCAATTAATATCTCTGTACAAAATAGCTCAATGCATAATAACTGGGGATTACAGGCATTCTAGACTCATTCTGTAATCACAATAACAGCGGTACAAAGGTTTGGGCAAGAAGTATCATGTAAGTGATATAGAACCACATCTCAAATTCATTCACATTATGAGAAAAAGAATAACGCTAAACATAATAGGAACGATACTTCATCGCTCCAACAATTATACGGAAATATTCGAAATTAACTCAGAAGAGTCACATTGTCTTGAAAGCCTCTAAACATTGACAAAGGCTGTTATTACATCCATGGATGTTTAAACTAACTAAGGATCTTGACATTAAGACATTTTAAAAAACAATATAATTCATCCAATGTAATGACTTCACAGGACATTAGCCGTTTTATTCTTATCCATGTAGTGTTATGTTACTAGTAACCTCGTGCCGCAATATCTCGTTTTTAACTCTCGTCAGTAAATAATGACAGCATTATTCAAGTAGTCAATTTCATGAATTGCTCCAACTGTGTAGTAAAATGTTTTGGTCAGCAGTATGCAACAATCCTTTTCATATTTCTGACTTCTGTGAACTCTTTGGGGCCAGCATTATTTATATAGGAAGTATCATAAGTTGGCGGTGAAGTAAAATATTTTCTCCAAGCTAGCTATTTAGCACACTAGTTGACACGTAAAGAGCGAAAAGATAGTTCCGAATATAAACTTCTTAGTCAGAGGCCGCCGTCACACGGCGACCAAATGGTAACGTTTTGTCATAATCATCTACAGTCAGCGGTACTACTCGGTCTGTCTAGCGCCACGAAACCGTCAGGTTTCAGCCTTAGTTTGGGACCCGTTTGGTCAAACTAATGCTGAAATCTGATTGTTTCGTGGCCCTGGACAGGCCAACTAGTGCCGCTGACTGTAGATGATTATGATGAAACGTTACCATTTGGTCTCCGTGTAACGTCGGCCTTTAGACGCAGATTTATTTTAATTCACCCATTTAATTTTCAAAATCAATTCCTGATATCGCAAATTTCTAAGGTCATATTCCAATGCAATTGCGCACTAACAAGAGCATTTTTCATCAATGTGTCACGAGCATTAACTGCTTTTTGTTCTTTTTATTATCCTAATTATATGCATTATTAAGCTTAGAATAACCTAACCAAAGTAAGGGATATTTACAAGTTTGTCTCTCAATAATTTGTTTCGAAAATTGTCACGTATATTACGATACCCATGTGAGTTAATCAACTAAGGATATTTTTGTTAAGACATTTTAAAAACCGTCAGGGCTCAAATTATGCTTTAGGTCGAACGGCCTAATTGGGCGTAGGACGCTTGAAAACCAGTTTCTTTGACGAAAATTGTGTTTCAACTAACAATATGAATAATCAATGAAAAACATTACAAAAATGTCCGAGTTTAGCGGCTAAGGTGGTATGCAATGGAGAATAATTCAAGAGAGCAATCATGTCACTCCTCTTCTAGATAAACTCGACTGCACTCCTATCCAAAAAAATTCCTCCCTCATAAAGACCAATATATATTCTTCTCTATTTACCTCACTCATAGGAGTGCCAATGTTGTACAATTTCTTCCCTTCACTGTAACGAACCAAAAGCCAAACCGGAGAAATTACCATAAGTGAACTACCGTTCACCTAGCATTGGGCACAAAGCTCTTTCAATATCACGCTCCTGTGGTGGTCTTAACAAGCCATTTGTTTGTGCACCACCACACAAGCTTCGAGGCGCCACCCCACAAAACGGCAGGCTTCGAGGCGCCACCTAACCATCAACCAATGGGGACGCGTGCTCAGCGTGTTACCGCACCCTCCAAGCCCTATATAATGGGGTGCAGAAGCTCGGCCAGTCTTATCACCACGACTCCGATCTTCACAGATCCCCATACAAGAAATCACCACAGCCGGCCCATGCAGAGCCAGAAAAACGTAAATTCCCCGCACCTCTCAGAACCTCTTAATGATGTAAAAAGTACGAAAAAAATCGT
>JACJUY010012692.1:36636-58212 GCA_014220935.1 Platorchestia sp. MABIK | reverse complement strand
GCCAGCGCTGGGGGGGTCCTTATTGGCGTTACGCTGGCGACCCCGGTAGAAACGTTTCCATAAAATTATTATTATTATTATTCAACATTAGATGGGTTGTTCTTTGGGTAAGACCAGCGTGTTATGACTGAAATATTGCATGATTGTCTCAGTTCACTTCATTTTCCATTTGTTCGTTCATAGAATTAAAATGACCGCTGCTAGTACTGGAATATTATTCGAGTGAGTACAATGGCTAAACTTATATTTAAATATATTCAATAATAATAAAAGTAATAGTAATGATTCACGTCAATGTTTTTGCCGTTTGAAAAGTCTAACTATAAATAAAATAACGAGGTAGTCATTTTTAAAATAAAGATTATTTCTTTGCGATTTTAATATGCGAGAACTAAAAATATGCACGAAAGATGAACGTTTCGACCACAAGGGTCATCTTCAGTATCTGAGGAAACACAGTTGTGACATCTTTGTTATTTTATTTGTAAGTAATAGTAATGCATGGCTGTGGCTTAAAGTAATATCAGTTGAACAGCAAGACAGACAACGGAGCCAGCGCTGAGTCCGCAAATCCCCTCAAAGCAAGAAGTGCGACTTGTGTCATCGTTTTTGTCTCTTGAAACGCCTGCGCGTCCGACGAGAACTTTAAAAAAAATTAATCGTAAAGAGCGTTCGGCATTTGATAATTCAGTTGGGCTGCCGGATGCTGAGTGCTCTTTGTAGTCAAATGTTATTCGCAAAAACCCGAAGTTGATTTTGGCCAGAAAAATCATCACACTGGTAACCCTGACTCTGGTCTTACGATCAGAATTTTCGTCCTAATTAAACAACAAATTCCGCGGCGGTTGCTGGCTAGCAGAACCTTAGCACCCGAGATCTGTGAGCTGCACAGGCACATGTTTGTTAGAGAGAAGCCATTGCTCTGTTTGTCCGCCTCTCCCAGGGGACTATGTGAGGGCCCAAGCTAAGGGTTAGGTAGGCTTCCTTTTTGTTGAAATAAAATAGGTGTTTGTTCTGTTACGGACCATCTTTTTTCGGTTCACTGCTGTTCTGTTTTTCAGCTCCTACTACTTTCTTCTTCAACTTTTTCTCGTTTCATGAACTTCTCTCTTTGCTTACTGCTTCTGTGCACCTTGTGCATAGATTCCGCGTTCCCTCAACTCCATACTAAATGGTGCCTTCCTCCTTCCTCTCTTAGAACATCTTTGTCGTGGTTAAGGGAGGCTAAAACTTTCTTATATAATAATTATATATTGTCCGCCTCTCATCGTAGGGCGGAGGGTGTGGAGGGCTCAGGAAGAGTGACGGCGAATTCGAATGTTTCTCTCCCATGCAAATACCGTTGCAGTCGAGGAAAATGGAAATAACTCGCAACATGAGCCTGAATACAAACTCTAACCCTAGATATGTTTGCAGATGAGAAGGGGAGTAAATGAGAATCTGCTACTGTGTACATATTTGAAGGTACAACTTGGAAGTCGATAGTGGTGTGTGTAGAGCTTTTTCAAGCTGTGTATATTCTGTGATGTTTGTACATTGTTGTATGGTAACTTTGCCAACTTGTCGTGACTTCACTAGAAAGTTGAGCATTCCGATTCTTCGCAGCGAATTTACTTTTAAAATAAATGGCATTAATTTTTCTTCGTTTTACTATGAAGCTCATCGGAGATAGTTTGAAAATGTAACAGAGATTCTGTAGTGCCTCATAAGAAGTTGAAGTTCCTATATTTATATCACTGCGGTTATAAGCTGGGGCTTATCCCTTAATTCTACAGCCGAGTAATGTGCGATTGTGACGAAGGGATGACCATAGTTTCTGAGCCTGAATTTTTACAGTTCTCTTTACCACATTTTACTGGTACTAAATTATTGAATAATTAGCCCTAATGAAGGGAACGAAGTCGTCAGACAAGGTTGATACAGGACTTCCTGCTTACGAGCTAGTATTTAACTGACCTGGCACCTCCTCGAGGTCGTGCCGTTGCAGTATCCAATTGCTCCTTTCTCTATCTTGAAGTTTACCTTCAAGGGATTAAGATTTTGAATTAACAATTTTTCTAATCCCCCTTATAGGGTAGAACTGAGCTGTAACGCAGCCGTTGCCCCTTGGAGCTGGGGTCCCAAATATGTATTTATCTGTTCTTTAATTTGCCCCCACTTTCCAAGGCCTCCCCTCAAGGGGATACAACTATTGTCTCTATGGGAATTAGCGCTCCCAGGAGGAGAATGTGTGAGGGCCCGAGCTGAGAGTTAGGTAGGCCTTCTTTTTGTTTAAATAGAATATTTTTCGCTATGTTAAGAATCACATTTTTCGGTTCACTGCTGTCCTGTTTTTCAGCACCTACTACTTTCTTCTTCAACTTTTATCTTGTTTCATGAACTTCTTTCCCAACTTACTGTTTCTAAGCCCTTTCTGCACAGATTCCGCGTTCCCTAATATCCATGCTAAATGGTGCCTTCTTCCTTCCTCTCTTCGATACGCTCTTTTTTGTAGCGGTTAGGGAGGCTTAAACTAACGTATAATCTAATCTACCTTTCCAAAGCCTGAAAATTGTTCAAGAAATTAGTTTTAAAGTACTTGGACTGTTATCCCAAATTAATTTGGTGCTTTGAATCATAAGGTAAAACCTTGAACGGTGCTGACAACCGATAGCGAACACCTCAAACCCTGACCTCAAGGTGGGGAAACCCCCTCTTAAGGCGGGAGTATGCACACCAAGAGAAGAAATACATCAAGACTGCAAATAGATCTCAACAAAGCAGATTCAAATCGGCCACCTATGTAGGTAGTTCTAGCCAAAAACGCAGCGCTGATGTAAAGAAAGCTAAAAACGCTGGAAAACTAGAATAGAGGTAACTTCATTACCAGAATCTAGTAGCTGCAGTGAAAGCCATTACTGGACCAATTGGAAGCAAAACTGAATGAGATACTCAATAGGCTCCCAGCCAAAGAGGAAAGCAACTGCAATGAACCAGCATGACAAAATTCCAAACGAATCACGAGCAACACAAGACCGAACAACAAAATTCCAGAAAAATTATTGCAAACCAAATTCCCCCCAAAAAAATTATCTGATCAGGCGGCAAAAATTCTTCTGTTGGAGAGATAGCGTTCGAACAAAAAAATGAAATACTTTGAGGAATTTTCACTACTTTTAGCATGTTTTTACTGGTGCCGAACTGTGTTATCATTCACGTATCGTGAATGAATTGGTCTATAGACAAGGATATGATAAGGACTACTTGCACGTCCCAAGTATTATTGCCTATCCACACCTTCCCGAGGTGGTACTGTGAGTATACCTACTTGGAGTAGTTACTCATTACATACTTTTTATGTAAATTGTGTTGTGTTTACAAGCTTACTTGTTAAATTGTTGTCAGTGGGTAGAACCAACGTGGGAGGCGACCACTAACATCTGGATTTTGTATTTTTAGTTTTGTGTATTTAAATTGGATAAATTCTGTAAGTGCACTAGGAAAGTAAAAGTCGGCCCCCTTGATTTATCAAGGGGACCCACCTTCGAAGCAAATTTCAAGATGAGTAAGGAGCATCCGTCGGGTGTTGATCTTGCGGGGAAGGAGGACCACAGCGTCAGCTGAGAGACGACGGAGACTGGCGTTTCTCAGTGCGGCATGGAGCAAGTAACTCGGATTCAGAGTATGAGAAAAAAGATTGAAGGAGCAATTGCTCTAATGATCGATGGAGATATGGAGAACCATGAAGCCAAGACTACTAAACAGAGAACTAACGAAGTGAGAAAGAGCAGCTGAAGAGAATTGAGTGGGCAGTAATGTTAGCTCAATCCGACGCACTTGCAGGAACAGCTACGAACAAAGAAAAAGCCCCAAGAAAGAAAAAAGAAAGTATGTCCCTCTAGTTTTGACAGACGAAAAATACCATCCAAAATACTTCTCAGTGACAGTCGAGACGGTGAAAAAAAAAAAAGATTATCCCATTTAACATTGAAGACCAAATTGAAACGTTGGCAGGAGCAAAACCTAAGAGGATCTTTTGCATGAGCCGCAAAACGATGGTGGTGGAGGTGCGAAGCGCAGTGCAGGCGGAGAGGATTGTTAGCTTGACGTGCCCGGAGAGTGTACCATGCCAGACGGCAGAATACGCCGATTCAACCACTCAGTGGGTCTGATATAATCAGTGACTTTGACATCAGCGGTATTGAGGATTCCAAGTCTGGCCTTCAAGAACATTACTACGTGGAGAAAGTCATCAAAGCGACCTTTATTACACCTAGAAACCTCGAAACTCAAGCCTTTCTGATAACATTCAGACAACCGACCGTCCCCTATAGCATCTACAACATGGTAGACGAAAGATAGACCTTTCGTCTACCATGATCTGAAACAGACTCCCAATGTCGCAGGATTTCTACATCGCTCACCCCTCTCCCTCCACCTCCGTAACAGTTAGGTTGGGTTAGATGAGGTTGGGTTAGATTAGGTTAGGTTACGTAAGGTTACGTTAGGTTGAGTTAGGTTAGGTTAGTTGTGATATGTTTTTATAATGATTTAATGCAGGTTAACTTTCATATTTTGTTTTTGTACCCACTTTCTAAGTACTCGTCTAGTTTATAATGTAGTGATCAATAATAACTGTATAATGAACTGATGGTTTAATAAACCTGAGTAGTACTATACAGTCAAGTAATTGGTGCTAATGACGACCTTGCTATAGCTGCTACGGAGGTGGAGGGAAAGGGGTCGGCGGTGTAGAAATCCTGCGACATTGAAGTCTGTGCTCCCGGGAGGCACCCACGTCAACCCCGCACATTTTTATGTACGTGTGTTGCAGCGTCCGTGTGCGTGAAGAGTGCGTCATGTGCACTGATCCAGAGTTAACTCATTGCCAAAAGTCGATGTATCGTCTAACTATAATGAGTTACAAGATGTTGCAATGCAGTTCGGTTATGCAATTACTTACAAAAAAGTGCTGGTCGTGATTTGGAAATGGCCATGCAGAGTGCGAGCTTATATGCAATATGGAAGGAATTCAATTACCCAATAGTTTTGAATTGTAATTAAATACACTGATGAGAGCGCATATAATTTTTCACTAAAATTTTCTAAGTAAAGTAATCGAATTCATTTGGCATGAATATGCATACAAGATAACTTAAAAAATGCTTTAGCACTAGAATACTTTTATTTAATAGATTTTATAAAGCACATATTAATTGTACAAATTAACTACCAATTTATAGAAGTAGCTAATGGGATTTGCATCGTTAACAATACATTGTGACAATCGAACAATACATTATGACATACGGTAGAATCGAAGATTCATTATAAATAAAATGTGTCATTTAAGATGCTGTGACTTTTAGTGGAAAATGAAACGTAGAGTATTTTATTCCATCATTAAATGATACTTATAGCTATAACATAATAAATATAACATAATGTTATAGCTATAACATAATAAATGTTCGCACTAAAGTTGTGTCACACAGCGACATGCGGCAGCTATTGAAGTGAGCAATACACGAACACGGACTCTCATACGCACACAGAAGGTGCGAGGTTGACGTGGGTACTCCCGGCAGCGTACAAGGCAAAAGCTAGGTGCTGCCCCCATGCCATCGTGCCCACCTGTGATGCATGCCAGATACCGCCAGATCTGACATGTACCTGTGACGCATGCAAGATACCACCATTCTAAAAATCATTCTATTTCGAAACTACATACTTATTTAGATAAAAAGACTACAATATTACAAGTTATACAATTATATATTGCTCATGTATTTGTCGTCACGATAAGTTGAGAGAATGCTATTGGTTTTTCATTCCATTGCGGAAATACAAAATATTAGATATTGAGCGACCGAACTTTAGTGACACTGAACGAATTAATGGAGAGTCTATAGCAAAAGCAGACTGTTCGAGACGGTTTGTTTTGTGTCACAATATTTCGTCGTTGTGCATTTGATCTCGTACTTTAAGTTGTCCTTTTTACTATATAGGTTTTCTATCCACTGTCTCTTTCAGCAAATTTTTATATTTATTTCTCGAAACAAAGTCTACAACCCTGCAGTGCTGCTAATTGTCGTGACAGAGGTCTACAACGACTACATCAGACAGCGCATTCTGGATTTTTCTCTAATAAAAACAACACGCCAAATAATGCTAGCACCATTTTGTGACTGCCATCTCGGAGACTGAGGAGGCTGAATAATGCCCATTTGAAGTGCTGAGCTCAACAGAGAAAACTGTGTAAAAGGTAGATCTGACAATTGAAGTTTGCACTTGCCCTGAAATATCGACAGGTCGTGCATGCAAGTGCCAAGTTGCATGCTCGCAATACAGCGCTTTACGTCTTCCACAGAACTTCTGCAACTGCTCTTCACAGCGCAGATATCTTGCTGTTGTAGCAGTCGGAGAAGAAAAAGTGCCTGCAGAGGAATTCTTTAAGGATTTCAAAGCAACAGAAAGTAACTGTGTTAGGAATATTTTTTCTGCTAAGCAGTTTATTTATGAAGGTAATAGCAAAGAAGAACTTTAAAGCCATTTTAATGAAACGTTTCAAGCCTCAGCTCATGATCAGTCATACTCTGTAAATACAAAAAATACAAACATTGAATATAAATACGAAAAATCAACAAAGTTGTTCTTTAAGTATCCAAAATTGATGTCTAAATAAGACAATGACATGACTTAAAAAAAACTAATGAATCTAAAATCAGAATTTTACTCTCCAGCATCGTAAACGCGAGTTAAAACGGGGAAAAGTTTATACGAGAACAACTAAAATGTGGAACGTTCTTAAGGACAGTTAACTAGCTAAAATAAAATATCAAAGGGATAGGAAGAGGGGAATGAGTGAGAGAGAAAGAAAGAGAGGAAAAAGAAAGGAAAACAAGGAAACAGAGAAGAGGAGGTAAGAAGAAGAAGAAAATATGAAAAAAAAACATTTCTTCCAGAGACTAGTAAAAATGGAATCTAATGCGAACATTGTTGCACTACTAGGTCCCTATAATTTTCAAGGGGTAAGCACTTTGCATATAATTCAGGGCCGGTTTCAATTTGTGTATATACAGTGACTCTAGCATGCGCAGCTCACAAGAATTTGAAGCTTAGTCCATAATTTTAACCTGGTCGTTACTGATAATTTGTTCACAGGGACCCCCATACAATGCTGCCTTATGTTGGAATGGGAAGGTGCTCCGAACTGGCGTCCCGTACGATGGCTGCTTACGGCATGCTCTGCGACTCTCATAAATAGTGCTCGGTGGGTTGATCCTATATACCGCGATGCGCAATGCGCACAACTAAATTCATAAATGAGAGATGATCGCACGCCCTTGGGTAAGTCATCTTTAAAGCGAAAGAGAGATCCAATAGTGAATTTGCTCAATAGAATTATGCGGAAACGAATCATTGGAATTAATTTGCCGGGGATATAAGATAGTTCATTTTTTAATTTTTCGGACTGATAGTCGAAATATGATGGTATGTAATACATGATAGAAGAAATCTGTTCAGGCTCCCTAGGGCTATACACATCAGAAAGAAAAGTATTAATCGATTTATAATAGGCAACGACAGGAAATCCGTTGGAACAGGCCGCCGTCACACGAAGATCAAATGGGAACGTTTCGTCATAATTGTCCACAGTCAGCGGTAATAATCGGTCTGTCCAGCGCCACGAAACCGTCAGATTTCAGCCTTAGTTTGTGACCAGCTTAGTTATACCATGATTTCGGTAACAAACTAAGACTGAAATTTGACGGTTTTGTGGCGCTGGACAGACCGATTAGTACCTCTATCTGTAGACAATTATGACGAAACGTTACCATTTGGTCTCCGTGTGACGGCGGCCTTAGACTTGAGGAACTCAAATTCAAGGTGAAGGTTATCATTGGAGGAACAAATCCTATAGTTTGTGCTCGCTATAGCCGTGTGTCTATAGGACCTGACTCCGTGCGGGAAACCCGGGTTCGAGTCTAGGCGCTGGTGGCGATTTTCTCTGTTGGGTATAGGAGAAAAAATTGTAAGCACAATACCCCACTCTACCCAGGTGTCTGAAATGGGTACCGGTCTTTGACCGGGGGAAAGCGACATGGCACCCTGGTGTTAGTTATAAGGCATTTGAAAAACCAATGTAAAAGGTGATTTGTATCATGCTTCAATTGGAAATAAAGCATCCGTAGATGCCGATGTTTGTTATAGGCTCTATGCTTAAAGTGAATAGACTGTTTGCTTTAAAAGATCTACAGCAGAAACTAAAAAAGCTGAGGTCTAAACCGGTAAAACATTGTTTTCTAAAAAAAGAGCTATAAAATCTATTGTCCACCCTGTTAACTTAAACGCCAAGAAAATTAAGAGAATTTTAATGTTCAAAATTACTGTAAACTTAATACTAGGATGCTGAACATTCAAATAGTGCAGAAATAATTGCACATCAGTTGCACGTTTGAACAGAACAATGGTATCGTCTACATAACGCTTATTCAGGATAGGCTTAAAGTGGAAGGACAGTTTTGGAGCCATAATTTTTCACAGAAACACATAAAAATGAACACATAAAATGTTCATGGAAAATGAAAGTGCCCGTTAGGAGCACCTTCCCATTCCAACATGAGGCAGCACTGTATAGGTCCCTGTGAACAAATTATCAGTAACGACCAGGTTAAAATTATGGACTAAGCTTCAAATTCTTGTGAGCTGCGCATGCTAGAGTCACTGTATGACACAAATTGAAACCGGCCCTGAATGATATGCAAAGTGCTCACCTCTTGAAAATTATAGGGACCTAGTAGTGCAACAATGTTCGCATTAGATTCCATTTTTACTAGTCTCTGGAAGAAATGTTTTTTTCATATTTTCTTCTTCTTCTTACCTCCTCTTCTCTGTTTCCTTGTTTTCCTTTCTTTTTATTTTCTTTCTTTCTCTCTCACTCATTCCCCTTTTCCTCTCCCTTTGATTAGATTTTATCTTAGCTAGTTAACTGTCCTTATGACCGTTCCGCAGTTGAGTTGTATTCGTATAAACGTTTTCCCCGTTTTAACTCGCGTTTACGATGCTGGAGAGTAAAATTCTGATATTTAGATTCATCCGTTTTTTTTAATTCATGTCATTGATTATTTAGACACCAATTTTGAATACATGAAGAACAATTTTGATAATTTTTCGAATTTTTGTTCAATGCAAATTTTTTTCATTTTGACATAGTATGACTGATGATGAGCTGAGGCTTGAAACGTTTCATTGAAATGATTTTAAAGTTCTTCTTTGCTATTACTTTCATAAACGTAACTGTGATTGTATATCTACTCTTGTGAATGATCCACCTAAAGCTGCTGATATGGAGCAAGTAATTTCCGCCGAGGATCCTGTGCATGTAGAAGTAGCATTATTTACTCTCCTCTGCAGGCAATGTTGGGGAGTTGCGCAGCAACAATTAAGTTGCGGCCGCAATTGCAATCGCAACTTTTTCTGTTGCAGTAGCGTTTGCGCCGCAACAACTTTTGGAAAGTTGCGAATATGTTGCGATTGCAACAATTTTCGAAGTGTCAGGCCGCAACTCGCGACCGCAACATCACGATGGTAGTTTAATTTCTAAAAGAACTTCTATAAAGTTTGATACGCGTTTCCTACTCGTTTGAAACTAAACCATACAGGATCCAACCTGTTTGACAACTGTTTATTATTAGCATTAGGCGATACAGTGATACACATAGACTGCTTACAGTATATAACTATATTTAATGTAACCCATTATTTAACATATGTTATTAGGAATGATGTGAGCTGTGAGTGCAAAATTACGTGTTATACGGCAAACCTACATAGCTAGATCATAATGAATGGTAGCACCACAGTTCTGTCAAATAGCGATGTGTAAGGCTGAACAAAGTTTTTCAACCAAGGAAACGTCACTGAAGAAAGTGTGTAATGCATTGGGTATTTCCTGCTTGGCGCCCAGAGAAATATCGTTTTTTGCAGAATATGAAATTGCAATGAAGCCCATAGCACGGTCTTTGGACATACTGCAAGGAGAAAACAGAGCGTACATGGGAATACTCGAGCCCACAATCACTGCCTGCACCGATCTCCTAGTTGATGCCAAGAACAATTTAAAGCTATGTACTCCTTTAGCTAGTGGTTTGGAGGAAGTCATCAACATGCGATTTGCCAATGTACTTCACAACGACGATTTTATCCTGACGGATTCTCTGCATCCACATTTTAAGCTCAAATGGCTAAACGATGTACAGAGAGTGGGGGTAGTACCAAAAAAAATAATCGCCCATCTTAATAACACATCAGAAAATGGTATTTCAGCTGAGGGGAGCGGTGCCGAGGACGTAGATGACGATGACTTCTTCAACGTCGTAATGAAATCGGATGATAAGGAAAAAACGAAGAAAAGTTCATTGAAACCAAGTCAATGATTGGCTGAAACTACCAGTAATCAACAGAACTAGCCACCCTGATGTTCACAGAGCGATGTTTCCTTCAAGTGAATTGGTCGCTTCGTTCATCCAATTTAACACCAATACCATCGAGCGCTGCGGTCGAACGACTGTTCTCATTAGGAGGTCGAAAGACCACTCAAACCCTAGTACTAGGATCTATGAATGTAAGGGGGTGTGGAAGTAGAGCACCTGAGAATAATAGGGAGGTGATCGGAAGATTGATGATAAGCCGGAAGATGGATGTGTTGGCCCTGAGTGAGACGGAGTTGAAAGTTAGTGGTGAGTTGATGTTTGGGAGTGTGTGTGTGGAAGAATATCTGGGGTGCGTGGGGCACATGCAAGAGAGGGTGTGGCTATATTATTGAGTGTAAGAATCAGAGAGAAAGTAGTTGAATAGAAAGAGTTCTGAGCAAGAATAATGCGAGGGCGAGTAAAATGGGGTGTAGAGTCCTGGGTGTTTTTGAGCGCATATGGACCGGGATCGGAGAGGAGTGGGGAGGAGAGAGAGGAGTTTTGGGAGAAGTTGTCCGAGTGTGTTGCAAGAGTGGGGAATGGTTGTAGAGTTGTAGTGATTGGGGACCTGAATGCGAGAGTGGGTGATGAGGTGGTGGATGGTGATGTTGGTAGGTATGGAGTAGCTGGGGTGAATGCGAGTGGTGAATACTTGGTGGAGTTATGTGTAGAGAGTGAGTTAGTGATTGGGAATTGTTTGTTTGAGAAAAAAGTGTAAACAAGAACACATAAGTGAGGACAAATAGAGGTGTGGTAGTGGAGAGAGCATTGATGGATTATATTTTGGTTCGCAGGGGAGTGATTGGTCGTTTTCTCGATGTGCATGTGTTCCGTGGTGAGATGAATGGGATATCGGATCATTACTTGGTCGAAGGGAAGTTGAGAGTAAGTGGAGTGTGGGGAGGTGTAAAAAGGAGGAGTGGAAGGGAGGTGTTGAATGTAAGCAAGTCACATGAATCTGAGCTTGAGTGTGAGTATCGGGAGAAGATGAAAGTAGAGTATGGGAGGGTGAAGGTAAGTGAGGTTGGTGGAGTGGAAGGGGAATTGAAGCTATTTAAAGATGCGGTGGAAAAATGCGCAAGGGAAGTGTGTGGGGTAAGGAAGGGTTGGAGGGGGGATTAGAAAGGGGAGTGAATGGTGGAACGGAGAAGTAGGAGTGGCTGTGAGAAGCAAGCAGGGGGCGTTCGAAAGGTGGCTGCAAAGGGCCTGCCAGCATAATTTCAAAAAGTATAAGGAGAGGAAGACAGATGTGCAAAGAATGGTAAGGAGAGCAAAGAGGGCGGCGGATGAGGAGTGGGGGAGGAAGTTGGGAGGGAACTTTATGGAGAGAAAGATGGTTTTCTGGAAAGAAGTGAAAAGAATTAGGAAAGGACAGGTGGAGAGTGAGGAGGCAAGAGTGATGGATGCAAATGGTAGGCTGGTAGTGGAGGGATGTGATGAGAGGAGGAGATGGGGCGGAGTATTTTGAGGAACTGCTGAACGTGAAGGATGATAGGGTTGCGAGAGTGGTAGCTGTTGGAAGTGATGTTAGAATGCCTGTGTTTGGAGAAGTGAACAGCAGTCGAATAAGAAGTGTAGAAGTGAAAAGTGCGTTGGATGTGATGAAAAATGGGAAAGCTCCATGTATGGATGGCTGGACTGTTGAATTTCTAAAGAAGGGAGGAAATGTGGTTGTAGAATGGTTGGTACGTTTGTTTAATGTGTGTTTTGAGGCTAGTAGAGTGCCGGTAGATTGGAGTAGCGCGTGTGTAGTTCCGTTGTACAAGGGAAAAGGTGGCAGGTATGAGTGCAGTAATTCTAGAGGTATAAGTCTACTGAGTGTCGTTGGGAAGCTGTATGGAAGAGTTTTAATTGGAAGAGTGAGAGAGATGGCGGATCGTGTGCTTGCTGAAGAACTATGTGGTTTTAGAAGTGGTAGAGGTTGTGTGGATCAAATGTTTGCTGTGAGGCAGGTAAATGAGAAATACTTGGCAAAAGGACAAGATGTATATTGGGCATTTGTGGATTTAGAGAAGGCGTATGACAGAGTGGATCGTGAGGCTTTATGGCAAGTTGTAAGCTTGTATGGAGTTGGTGGGAGACTGTTGAATGCGATCAAAAGTTTCTACATTGATGGCATGCAGAGCATGTGTGAGAGTAGGAAATGAGGTGAGTGATTGGTTTCCAGTTGTGACAGGTGTGAGACAGGGATGTGTGATGTCGCCGTGCTTGTTAAATTTGTTTATGAATGGAGTAGTGAGAGAAGTGAATGCAAGAGTTTTGGGAAAAGGTGCGCAGTTGGTGGGACAAAATGGTATGTATTGGGAAGTGTGCCAGCTGTTGTTTGCAGATGATACAGCGCTTGTGGCTGATTCAAAGGAAAAACTGCGGAGACTGGTTGCAGAGTTTGGTAGAGTGTGCGAAAGGCGTAAATTGAGGGTAAATGTGAATAAAAGTAAGGTGATGAGATGTTCAAGAGGTGGAGTGTTTGGAACTTTGGATGTGAGGATGAATGGTGAAGTGTTTGAGGAGGTAGAGCATTTTAGGTACCTCGGGTCGGATGTGGCTGTTAAGGTAGTATGGAAGTAGAAGTGAGGTATCGAGTGAGTGAAGGCTGCATGACATTGGGTGCAATGAGGAAAGTTTTTGAACGCAGGAGTTTAAGTATGAATGCTAAGAGGAGACTGTATGAAAGCTTGATCGTGCCAGTTTTGTTGTATGGAGTGGAGTCCTGGGGTTTGAGAGCAGCTAATAAAAAAAGCATTTATTTCCAACAAAGTACGAACATGATATATCGATACACAGGTTTTTAAAACACCTTAACATTAACATCCTTAACTGATAAAACACATTGGGACCGTGATACCGGTGTAAAATTTTGAAACAAAAAATGATTGACAGAAAAGCACAACAAAAATGAGTTCCCTTCCTAGCCAAATCTGATTTTTACAGTGCATTCAAGTATAAATAACTAAGAGAACACGATTCTCGCGACGCTCATTTGAAAAACACTTTCATTAGTGCGCACATGTATTGAAAATCAAAGCTAAAAACGCATTCAAATACCTTAGCACAGAGACCCTTAATTGCTATTCATACATGGTTATTGTAATACCCATGTTAAGTGCTGAAACAAATGATTTAGATCCTTAATTGCTATCTATACATGGTTATCGTAATACCCATGATAATTCTTGAAACAGGATTTGGAAAGAAGCACGAAAAAAAATGCGTTCCTCTTCGTTGCGGTAGTCAGATTTTGGTAATGCATTTAAATATAAGTGACTGAGAAAACATAATTCATGGGACGCATTGCTGAAAAACCCTCTCGTTAGTGCGTATTCGTATTGAAAATATGAGCATAAGAACATAGGGGCTAGTGATACGAGCGTGAGGGATTGATGTTAGAAGTAAAATGAACAGATTTTATTTAATTTGCGTCTAGAACTATGAGGTCGACAATCGGGATTTTGGACAATTTTCCACACTGACGCATCATAGCCAAGTGGTGAGCTCGGAAAGAATGTAATATTCATTATAAGAAAACAGAAAATGGTTATGATATTTCTTACTTACGCTAATAGTACTGGCGCAAAGAGTTCATCGGAGTCAAAGACATGAAAAGTTTTGTTGTACATTGCTCGCCTTAACATTTTCAACATAGGTGGAACCGTACAAAAAGATAACTATCCAAAATAGTGTTGTCATAATGTATTCGCGAGAGTTAGAAGGTAAGAGTTTTCCACACAAAGCAATCAAGAGCAATTTGGACTAGAATAAGAAGATAAAAAAATGCTTTTCTATAAAGTTTAGACATTCGTCGAATCCGTGGCCTTTTTAAAAATGTTTTAATAAGAACGAAAATAGGGAAAGAAGATGCTAAAACACTCTCACACTAACATCCTTTCTTTCTTTACGGTAATTAATTTGGTTTTGAAAATGCAAACTGAATGTGAGTCACTAAGAAAACAAAACAAAATCCATGTGACACATAGTTGAAAACACTCATGTTGGGGTGCGCGTATATAGGATCATAAGTTCATAATATTTGCTGCATAGCTGGAACAACACGAAAAGTTAACCACCGAAAATGGTATCGTCTTAATGCACACACGAGCGTAGGAAAGTAAAAATTGCAAATGAACTACGTCGCATGTTCAAATGTTTTAATATGAGCGAGAAATGCTTTCAGATATCTCAAAATTTAGACCATGACTTGATATCTACACTTGGGGATCGTTATACTTATACCAGTTAATTTTTGAAACAAATGGTTGGGAGAAAAGTACGTAGAAAATGCGTTCCCTTCGTTGCGTTGGTCTGATTTTAACAATGGATTTCATTACAAGTGGTTGAGAAAACATTGTGCATGTGATGCCTTGTTGTTAAAAACACTCTAATAAGTGCACTCCCATATTGAAATTTGAGCTTACGAACGTTGGAACTAGTGAAATGAGGGATTATGGTTGAAAGTAAAACTGGTAGATCCAAATTAATTTGCGTTCTAGACTGCGAGGTTGATATTGGAGGCAATTTCACACTTTTCGTATAAACTAGTGAGCTAAATAACTGGCTCGGATTAAATGAAAGATTTTTCAATAACACTAATATTAAACTTCATATGCTACTAGCTTTGGCACAAAAAAGTTCGCCGGATTCAAACAGATGAATCGGATCGTTGTACAATGCCAACCATAACATTTTCAACATTGCTGGAACAAAACGAGAAAGTCAAAACAACCTATAATAGTGTGGCCAAAATATACTCAATGTGTGTAAGGGACAGCATATTGTCACACAATATTAACTAGAGCATTTTAGGAAGGGAATTAGTTCTACATATATATACACACACACACATATATATATCCATACACATATATACACATATACATACATAGGAGCGTCACATGTGAGTACATACATGTACCTAATATACGCATTCAAGTAATCATATTGCATATGCATAACACAAATACGTCTTGATTGTTGTATGATGTAATGAAAAGATAAGATAATTAGCACTAAAAATTCCTGACTTCTTTTCCAGTACGTACTGCAGTTTACACTTACTGTGTAGACGTAAGATAGAGAGCTATTTTAGTTTTGAATTCTCTTAGTGTTTGAGGGGTTTTGATGCTCTGGGGAGTTTATTCCACAGTAAGGCGCCTGATACTGACAGAGCTTTCTGTCCGATGTTAGATGAACGGTATTTGATTGAGACATCACGTCTCCTATTCGACTTTAGGTTGATGACGGTAGGGGAAGGGAATTTCACTATTTCAGCATTGCTATAAGGAAGATATAAAGAGGAGAATACGTTTTGGGCTTTGTGCGCCAGAAACCTCTCCTGAATAGGAGCCCAGCCGAGCTTATTCAGGAGAGGTGTTAAGTGATCATTCTTTTTGAATTTACCTTTGCATACAAACTTAGCTGCAAAATTCATGCATTTTTGTAGATCTTTTTGAAGTAATTTCGGTATATCTCCCCATACCAGGCTGCAATAGTCAATACGTGATAAGGCCAAGGATTGGATGACCAATAATCTAGATTCTTGGAGGCAGTTGGATGTGTTTGAGATGAAGTGTTTGAGGAGCATGTATGGAGTAACAATAAGAGATAGGATCAGGAAGGAGTTGGTTAGGGGGCAGACGGGTGTTATCAAAAAGTTGAGCAGGCGGGTGAATGAAAGAGTGCTAGGATGGTTTGGGCATGTTGAAAGAATGAGTGTTGAGCGGCTGGTGAAAAAGATTTATACGTCGGAAGTGAGTGGTATTAGAGCGCGAGGTAGACCACGGATGAGTTAGATGGATGGGGTAAAACGTGCTTTGTATGAGAGGGGTCTGACTGTGGACGTGGCGAGAGGGGTGAGTGCGGACAGAAGTGTGTGGGGGCAGTGCATAAGAAGGTAATTTTACTTTTTTGACGTAGTGCTGGAAGCCTGCCCGCGTGTGATGGAGTTGACCTGTCCTGTGAGGGAGAAGGGGCTGCACTCAATGAAGAGGTTGGGATAAACCAGCTATGGCTGTCGGGCCTGACTGTGGAAGATGATTGTGCTGGGCTCCTGCTGATCCTGACAGTTCTGGCGCTGCCAGTGCTGCCTCTCTCGCCTCCTAGTGACTAAGAGTGATGATTGTGGCCTGCTGTCGGCTACCCTCCCATAGGGAGGAGAAACAAAACAAACATCGGCATCTTAGGATGCTTTATTTCCAATCAAGCCTGATACATATGGTCTTAAGCATTGGTTTTTCAAATGTCTTATAGCTAACACTATATATAGGACACCATGACGGTTCCCCCGTGAAGCCGGTACCCATTTCCGACATCTGGGTTGAGTGGGGTATTGTGCTTGAGCTCTCCCTTATACCCAACGGGGAAAATCGCCGCGCCAGTGCCGGGACACGAACCCGGACCTCCAACATGCAAGGCCGATCCCTTAACCACTGTACCACCGCGAGCACAGAGAAGCCTGGTATATCTATATATGTTTGTAACATTTTTGAAAAGCAACGTTAATCGTCATTACAGTGCATTGACACTGTCATATTGAGATCATGAACCAGTATTAAATCATATCAAAGGAAAAACAAAAAGTAGAGGAATATCATATATTACATGAGCATATGCATGGTTTTTCTTTATACGTCAAATAGGCTGTACAAATGTTTTGTACTTCTCTGTATTCTAATTTTTTTGTTATATATACGGATCTCACATGAAATATAGCTACTAGCTAGTTACCTTTTCAACATTAGTATTAAAAAATTTAATTCATTTTATTGTTCATGCTATATTTACAAATGAAACGTTTCTTTCTTTCTCATTTTTTTGCAATATAAATACGGAACTCCTATGAAAACATAGCAACTAGTTAGGTACCTTTTCAACCTTATTATTATTAGAAAATGGAATTCATTTTATTGTTCACGCTATATTCACATTTGAAACGTTTCTTTCAGGATCCATATTTCATTCAATTCTAGTCCACACATCTACTCGATCTATTAATTTTTTAGTAAAACAATGCACCATATTGAATATCATATTATTATTTAATACATAACAATATATACCTAAAATGAATTGAACAATATTAAATTCAAATTATTTCAAAATGTTGCGGTTGCGAGTTGCGGTTGTGATCGCAACTTTGGTGTTTTGAAAGTTGCTGTTGCGGTTGCGTCGCAACTTTTTTTGTGTTGTTGCGGTTGAGCAGCAACATTTTAAAAGTTGCGTGTCCAACACTGGTTTGAACGTTAATGGGTATTTACTAAAACCCACAAACAAAAGCTAACTAAATTCAATTTTTCACTTCCAGTTTGTCGTTCTAATACTAGTTAAAATCTTGATTCGTGAGCACTAATAGGTATTTTCTATGTTCGTACACGAGAAAATGCAGCTATTACTCTCTACTGCGACTCACTTAAATATTCGTCCATGAAAAGTTGATATAGATTCCTCCGTTTGTGCCGTGAAGCAATGTAACCGAACAACTCCCTCTCTGTGTGATTGTTCGCTCACGTACCAACTTCCCTACATTTCATCTGAGAGCTTACGGCTGTCCCCATCTTTTGCCCCAAAGTATATGATTTTGCTGCAGCGACTGAGAAGTACTTCGAGCATGCATGTGCTGTGGGCAAGTAGCTGTAAGCTATGCAGCCCGACATTTTCGAACGTCTGCCGACAATTATTGTTGACGGAAACTATCCCAGTGAGCTTGAATGCTGCTAGCCGGGTTTGTTTGCGTAGGCCTGAAGGCACTTCTGTAATTTGAGAGCCACTCGAATTTATTCTCTGACATCATGAACGCTTGTCCTCTTCAGTTTCTCTGTCCAAACATAATTATTATTTCTTTGATGGGGAATGCCATAAAAGTGTGTGCTGCTCATGTTTTGATATATGTCAGGTTTTTGCTCTGGATATTGAGAATAATTTTCTCTTCTTTACCCAAGAAAACTTCATGTCACTTGAACATTGTAGACACGATTAATTCTAATTTCCTTCCCTCTCCAATCAAATTGTAGGAATGATCACTACTTGTTTTACCTTTAATAATTTATTTCTGTGAGATATATTTCGACCGCTCGTTCATACGAAAGTTAGGTTAAACGATTTTTGGACGGATATACAGTTGCAATTTCAAAGACAAAAACTCAAGAATTCGTGAGAAGCAATTAAGATTATTGCGTGAAGGAAATGAGTGTAAAAAATGTCATTTCTAGAAGTTTTCCTCAGTTGTAAGTTTAAGGTTTATTAACACTATCATATTAACAACTTTAAAACTCATGGCAACAACAAAGGCGAACTTAAGAAAGCGAAAAGCATGAGCCATTTAACATAGATTGCAGAATAAGGAATCTATCCACAAGGTGTGTTCTCACGCAGGATACCTTGCGGAAAGAAACAGCAACACAAAAAAGAAGAGAAAAAATGACATTGAAGAAATAGATAGGAGCATAAGAACGAAAAGAAACGAAGTGAGCGTGAAAGATCGAGAGCCCATCTATACAGCTAAGGTAACCTAGCAGTTACCTTAGCCCCTGTAGAAAGAGAGGCCCCTGGGGGCCCCTGTTTCTACAGCGAGTAGCTTCTGTAGGAATACAATTATGGTTTGATTAATTTGAACGTGACGGATAAATTTGAATAAGACTTGGATTAATTTAAACTTGACATGGATTAAATTGAACATGACTTGGATTAATTTGAAGAGAAAAGGTGTACGTGGTGTACACGGCCCGTCAAAAATAAAAAGATTGAATATTTTCCTTGAATAAATTTTCCAGATGGGGATAACAAACAATTATGTACATCTATCTTTTGTGGAAATTTCCCCGCGTTTACCGGTCAGTTCGACCTTTTATTGAGTTACTCCACACCACTTCGCGTCTTTCCGCAGTGTACCAATCAGTCTTCAGTAGCTCTCGGTCGTCGTGGGTTGCCTATCTCGCTCACGGAAGCCGAGTCCTGCAGGTCATTGCGGACTCTCCGCGTCGGACGGTGGCGATCAGCGCAGCTGCGCGGTACGCAGCTGGCAGCGCCAGCTTGCATGTGGTTCTCAAACTTCCTGTGTCTCATTGACCTCAATACTAGTTCTTGTTAACCCTTAACATTGCTTCTTATTGACCTCTTCGTCGCCTTCTTCACTTTGTCTAATTGATTTCCTTCACCTTGTCTAATTGATTTCCTTCATTTATTGCTCCATCATCATTCATCTTATTGCTCCATTTAAACTTGCTTTTCTCTCATCTTGAACTTAAAACGAGATTGGTCTTTGCGGCGTTAACCAATCTAATTTCTTAATATTGCTTGGACAGGAGTAGACGATTCTTAAACTTGTGGTGGTGAAAACCATGCTACATCGGAGACTCTGGAATTCTCTACCCTTGAACTACTACTCTTGTCGACCAATCTCATTCTATTTTTTCTAAAATCTTTTCCTGAGAACTGAAACATGCGCTTCTTCCTAGCACCAATTGTTTTGGGTGAGACTCGGAGCTCTAGTGTTCCAGTGTTAAGTTCAGAACTGAAATAATTTTGCTTCATTTAAAAATTTGACTGTTTACATCGTCTCACCTTGATTTAGTTTGTGAATGTTACAATCCTCATCTTTCTGCGTGCAGTAAACCTCAAGCCACCGGGGCTGCCTAATTTTCCTTTTAACTGCCGCGACATCACCCGTAGTCCGTCCAGAGCTCTGCATTTCTGTAGGCCATCCTTTCGACGTCATGGGGTGTGTTAAGGTTGGGTGCTTGAGGTGCACAAGTTAAGTTATCCCTACTTTTGCGATAGGTATTGGGATATTTACAATTCTCTAGTGTTTGGCTATAACGCCTTTGTTACTATAAGTGGCTAGTGTTGATTGTCAAACTGATTTTGCTCGTTCATCCTTTTCGTCGTTCTGATCATGGCATTTTACCTTTCATTAGGAATTGAGACCTCACAGTGGTCCGCCGCGCTTCCTGGGAGCTGCTGATGACTCTTAGTGCCCAGCTCGTTTTCTTTAGTTCCACCAATGCTTAAACATAACTACTTTTGTCAACGTGAAGTCAAAGTTAGGAAATACCTTGCACCCTGTTTTCCGTGCCAGATTACTGCTGCGAGAGCATGCAAAATCGAATGTAACCTTTTATTATCTGCTCGGGCATTTTATTTGCTGAGCACCGTACGATAAATTGAGAGATAATTAATAAATGGTCTATGACTAACTTTTCCATTGAAAATTGAATTCTAAACTGTCAGCTTCAGTTCTGCTGAAATTTTAGCTGAACCTTAATTAATTGTTGAATCCGGCTCATTAAAAAGCCGTGTGTTGTTCCCGAAAGTTAAAGGCTATGTTCGCTGCGTTCTGACCATGAAATTGTTGCTAGTTTAAGAATATAAGCCATGCTGATGTTTCGTCTGAAGCGTTGCTTATTCAGTATTGTTATGAGCATTGCTGTAGGGTTCCTTAAGGACACCGTACACCTTTTTTTGGCCAAATGTTTGAAAAAATGATTTGCTTTAAATCGAAACTATCTATACATGTGCTGAACATCCGTTAAAAATTTCACAGGCGTGCACGCAGTAGAACGCTCACTATAGGGGGTGGACTGATGGGGGGGAGATGTTTTTGTTGTAACTTTTACTTATCAAACTTTAACTTTACACTTTACTTTACAAAACTTTTTTACTTGTTGAATAACAAATCATTTAAAACTTTTTCAATCATAAACGCAAAACAATCACAAAATTTTTTTACAAACAAAGTGTTTTATTGTAAAAATTTCATTTTACTTTTTCGCTGTTGTGGAAACCTAAAACCTTCCTCACGCAAAATGCTACTCCTCCTACAATTTTTGGTGTAGAGTCGAAATAATGTTTTTTTTAAGAAGAATGATAGGGCCACAGTCCCGAGGTAGGAATTTGCGATTTTCGAATTAGGTAAATAAACGGGAAGCCGTCGAAATGAAAAAAGCGAGATATTTGGCAATTTGTCAAAATTTTCTTTTTTATTCGAAATTTCTCCAAAACCAAAACGAGTTTCAAATATTCCTACCTCGGGGCTGTGGCTTAAGTGTTTGTCTTTCAAAGGACACTTGTTTCATGTCTATAAGTTTAAATTCGTAGTAGGAGTAGGGTTTGCCCAACCCCCCCCCCCCCCCCC
>JACJUY010012691.1:5863-18991 GCA_014220935.1 Platorchestia sp. MABIK | reverse complement strand
CATCACCGGTCCACTGTCACATCACCGGTCCACTGTCACATCACCAGCCCACTGTCACATCACCGGTCCACACTGTCACATCACCGGTCCACACTGTCACATAACCAGTCCACTGTCACATCACCAGCCCACTGTCACAGCACTATTTCTCAGTCACGAACAAATTCCGTCCCCCACTAGTCCACCTCCATAGCATATTCTTCTACTCTGAGGCTACCGAGGCGCGCGTCGGAAGTTCACAGGCGCTGCCGTTTCGATGGCACATCTAGCTCATTGTATGGACTACAATGTTCAGACAGGAGTCTGTAGAGAGCCATCTTAGGCCTAGAGGCTGGACTGCCGGAGGTGTGAGGGACATGACAACTGGAGGAGTGTGAAGCGTGACCGCTGGTGGATGGTTGTGTTTCTTTGAGGTTTTCAGGAGCATCGGAAGCATCGTCGTCAGGAGTGCTGCTGAAGTTAGTCAGCGGCGTCGGCCGGCCCGCCTCTTCTGGATCCTGAACACCCAACTGCTCGTCCACCATCAACTGAAATGATGTGTAGAGCCAAATTAACATACACATTAATGATTAGGCACAATCGCAGTTCTTCTTGCGTTCTAATAGTGAGACTCGTCTCCGTGTGTTTTTCAGGTGTTAGCTCAAAAGCATTTTCACTTCATTTATACGAGCACTACGTAAAAATTGACATTATGCTTCAAATGGATGAATAGAGTGGGTTTAAAAAACAGATTTTTGACCCACACCTAGTCTATTAAGCGTTTATTTACGTTAGTATCACAAGTGCTGTCACGGTGGAGACATTTACGCATCGTCATATACAATCTAATACTTCCTGAACGTTTTTTATACATCAGGAAATAGTAAGGTCTTACGCACCTCGCTCAGCATTGAGCATTGCCTCGCTCAGCATTGAGGCAAACGCAGTAATTTTGTGATATGTATGAAGGACTCTCAAAACAACCGACATGCGTCTCCAAATTTACGGAATTTTGCAATGTGTTGAACAGTGTCGAAAATTGTAAATTTTCTGTTTCAGCTTATGAAATGGAAAATTTTCTTCCGAATCGAGCGATATGCTTCACTTCCTAGAAAGGATGTACGTTCGTCTGCTACAGCTTGCTCTCTTGAGTCGACGCAGCGCCAAGTGTCGCACAATGCACATATAAACGGCAAATTGAGAAAGTCCATGAAACGAGATATAAGTCAAAGAAGAAAGTAGTATATAGATGCAGAAAAGCGGGAGAACAGTGAACCGTAAAATGATGGACCGTAACAAAAAAAAAACTTATTACGATAAAAGGAAGATCAACCTATCCTTTAGCTCCGACCCTCTAATATTCCCCTGAAAGCACCAATTCCCATAGATACAATAGTTGTATCCCCCTCAGGGGTATTAATTCCCCAGAAAGGATGCATTTTTACCCTTTACCAGCGGCAGAATATAATGGTTTCAATTTCTCATCAATAAAAGCATAGACCGATAATTATTAGAGAGGAAAATGCTTAATTACATTCATGTTCAAGAAAATATATTGGTCACATTTGCGATAACTGACTCGCAAAGATGCAAAGATCATAGCCGATTGATAACGTAGTGGTAGAAAGGAAATTGGCCAAAAGAAAATTATAAAGTCGAAACATAAACTCCTTTATCGACTTCTTAGGTTATATCTTTACTCCTTGGACAACCTAGGACTGTAGAGTGGGCAGATTAATTATGTTTTCAATAATCAAAGCTTCGAATGCACCAGAATTTTTTACGCACTCACTAACTCATTTACGAGAATAGTGAGGAATAGCCCTAAAATCCTTATTTAAGATTTATAAATTATTATCATATTCTCAAGATGCTTAGAGCCTTATTATGATTTTAAAATTTCACAACTTCAAATCTCCTAGAAGTTCGACGAAGGGGTAATTATAAAATTTTGAAACAATAATTAGAATAACTATAACATTTTGACGTATCGTTACATGAAATACAAATGTCTGGCGGCATTAGCGCCACGCAGTTAATATTAGCTCGTCCAAACTTATTTACTCTCGACCGCAATAATAATGAGTTATTTTTCATAAGGTTACGGACTTGTCCTACTTTGATATTCGTCGTTTTTTTTAGTTGAATCCATGGTGGGGTTTTGAATTATTTTTCTGTCCAAACAGTCAAACATAAAATTTTGGTCTATTGAAATGAATTGCATAATTTCAGCAATAAGGTATAGATGTTGATGAGGGAGTCTTTGTCTTAGGAGTGTTGACTGTTTTCTAGTATATTCAGGTCGAAAGTGTACATTTCTTGTAATTAAGATACATGAGGGGAAAAGTTCGTCAAAAGGGCATGACTTGGTAAAATTGCCGAGTTTTTTTCACATCATGATCTATACGACCATGTACTCTAGCTTGACTCAGTTTCTCGAACAGTCGTTAAGGTCGTTTCGGTTGTGGTCTCCAGAAATGAATCCTATTATTTAATTAAAATTAATAGGCTCAAAACTCTAGAAGTGTTCTCCTCCATCAGGCAAAATTTTGTTTAATAGTCTGTTAAACCTTACATCCAGTACTACATTCTTATATTAGAAATACGAGCTGGAGCTGAATAACAATCCTATAGTGTCTTACGCCAAAGATTGCTTGGTCAAGTTGCGATCTTGAACATTATTAAAATGATTGAACAGATACAAAATCGCAAATCTGCTCTTAAAATGTGTACAATATTCAGTTCTTCTACTATGATACCATTTTCAAGCTTCGTCTTTCGAACCGGTTCGTTTTTTTGCAACATATACAGCATTCCATCTCACCGGTTTTCATACTCAGCCATACTATGCTTCCCCCATGACCTATTTAAGAAAACATAAATGATATACAGCGACACTTAAATGGATTCCCTCGTAATTTCATAGCGATGAAATAGTATTAAATAATACCAATTTCACTCTGCTAGTTTTCACACTGATGTTCAATTAATCTAAAATGAGATTATCTCAATTTCGTGTGACAAGATTTAAATCTACCTCCCCAAACGTGATTATGCAGTGGCGATGATTTTACGTCTAGTTATCTGTTTCCATTTTACATACTGTATGACGCTCTTGATCGATTACGATAATTCTCTTGTACAGAAATGCATCAATTAAAACATACTACACTGAATTACATGATATTCTAGATTAACCAAAAAGAGTCTGGCTTTAACAATGCTGTCAGATAAGTTTACATATTCGTATGTAATTGACCTTCTAAATCTAGTCCCTCGTTTAGTGTTATTCAATTAGTAACCCGAAAGCATCGCGTGAGCAATATTGTTCTCTGTAAAACCAATGGCTCATATCCTTGTTTCTGACCTGGCTTTATCTCCCGGAAACAACATCCTGTACGTGTATGAACTCATAAATAAACGACCCAAAATACACGAGTTCATTGGAAATGTAGAACTTGTCATTTCAACTGACTCGTAAAAATTTATCGAAATCGAAGGAGGCGAGAAACTTCATTAAATGAAACAAAACGTTATCCTCTTATTATTATTATATAAGAAAGTTTTTAGCCTCTATTAACCAGGACAAAGATGTTCCAAGAGAGGAAGGAGGAAGGCACCATTTAGTATGGAGTTGAGGGAACGTGGAATCTATGCACAAGGTGCACAGAAACAGTAAGCTAAGAAAGAAGTTCATGAAACAAGAAAAAGTTGAAGAAGTAGTAGTTGCTGAAAAACAGGACAGCAGTGAACCGAAAAAAATGGTCCGAAACAAAACAAAACCTTTTCTATTTCAGCAAAAAGGAAGCCTACCTAATCTTTAGCTCGGGCCCTCACATAGTCTCCCTGAGAGTGCTAATTCCCATAGATGCAATAATGGACCCCCCTGAGGGGCAACGGTATCCTCTATGGACTGAAATGCTTCAAAGGCCTCATCAACGGCAATGACACGTAGAGCTACAACAGCTCCACTGACACGTTAAGCTTTATCAACTCGAGTGACAAATACTCGAAGTGCTTTGTCTGATAAAATGGTATACAGAAAACAAGAACTGGTATGGAACGTACAACTTCATCAACTGAAACGAAATGGACCCGTTATAAATTTATCTAAAGCTTCTTAAACTAAAATAGAAAGCTTGACATCGTTATTTACAGAGTAAAAATAATTTATGAATGCATTAAAGATGGTTCAAGAGTAAACTAGAGAAGTTAGCTTGCGCCTCTCTAGCTACAAAAAAGGTATTTCATGGTATAGCAGAACAAAAGGAGCTCTCCAGTTCGTTTACTGGCTACTAGCTTCGCACACTGTCCCTTACGTTGAAACCAACTCATGCAAAGTTGTATTATATATACACTTACTTGAATCTTTGTAGCGTCCTTTTGCAGCTCAGTTAATTTCTCCTTTACTTTTTGTAGCTCACGACGTTCCTCATTTTCAAAAAAATTTTCGTACTGTTTTATCAGCTCTATGAATATTTTGCGCTTTTTTTCAGCAGACGACGGGACTACTCCTTTGCCCTGCCACATCTCGAGGTCATGCACGACGGTGTCTCGTAGAGCGCTCAACACTTTCCTGCCTTCGTGAACATCCAATTTCCAAGTCCTTGCTGTGCCTATCATATTGAAGACTTCATCCTGGACAGCTATAACAGAACGGAGACGCTCCAACTTTCGTGTCAGCGTCGCGCAGATCTCGCCTTTTACGTCGGCCACACAAGCGTCATTGTCCATGAAGTCTTCCATGAGCTCGAAGCGGTGCTCACGATGCTCCTGCCTCGTGCACTTTTTGCACACCGAGCTCTTACAGTCGACACAGAAATACTCCCGTTCATGTCCATGTTTAGCGCACTTGTTAGGAGCATTCACGTTTTCTGGCGGGATAACTAAATAGTTCACAGGTAGTTGCTTTGATGGGACGTCAAATACCCTCTGACAATGGGGACATGACTTGGGAAAACCCTTCTCAATTTTCTTTATGCAGGCGCTACAAAATGTATGGCCACACATCATGCACAAAGGTTTATACTTTTTTGAATCGAATAAGTTACCGCAAATGCTGCACTCAAACACGCTAGCTTCCATGGCTGGTCAAATAATGAAACTGTTTCCTGCAAAAAAAAGTCATTAAAATTTCAAGATTGGTAAAAATTTTATCTGCTTCCAATCGAATAGGCTGATTAGCTAAAAATGTCTGCGTGAAATGGCACCTTATTAACTCAGAGAACCATTGCAAGACATAACGTAAGCTTCCAGCACAAAAAAATAGTCATTTGCTGCTAATGGAGGCAATTCTGTGCATTAAGTTTTCAAGCTTCTTAATTTGCGTCTGGTCGATTTTACACCACTCCTGCATCTACTGAACTCGTAGTGCGGCCACAGTACGTGCACGATCTTCTCGACGTAAACTCATTGTTCTAGGCGGTCCCATAAATTTTATCAAGGGCTCATGTCTGGGATATTAGCTGGTAAATCTAAATGCACGATATATTTTGAATGATTGTCATCCCAATTAAAAACCTTTTTAGACCGATTCTCACGGCGGAGATCTTGAATAACCGGAAAACTACAGTTTTTATTCTGATCTGTAGGAATGTAAAACTTAGTTATCTAGTAGCTCAACGTAACCACGCTGACTCAGTTGGACGGACACCTCAACTGCAGGACCCACTTCGGTCTAGTAAAAACCACCATAGAAGATGTCAAACCCTCTTCTTCCTTCTGTATCCTCGTGCACACAGGTTTCTTTGAAGTCTTCGACGAACATGATGGCCGGTATCATTACTGAGACAGAATCGTGATTCATCAGACATCATGACACTTCTCCATTCATCTACAGTCCAATGTGCTTATACTTTGTCACATTTTAAACGATAGGGGTCGTGATTACGAGTCAACACGGGTGTTTTACAAGCCACTTTGGTCCAAATGCAACTCCATTGCACAAAATTTTCTGCAAAGGGTTCGTTCAGAAACAGCAGGAGAGCCTCAGCACTGACGCTCCACAGTAGTTCAGTCCTTGACGCAAAGCGATTCCGGTTAACATTCGGGACCCAAGGCTTACGTCCCTTTCGGTCACACTTCCTTCAGAACACAATTTTACGTTGAATTGCCATCCGTACTGAATTTTTTTCATTGTTGGTAGACCTGGATAAAAGCGCATCATGAAACACCAGCGAATTCAGTTACTTCCTTCACTGGTTATTTCTCATCCCGACCATTTACAATATTCCTTTTCTCTCATTCCGAGACGTCTTATTTTTGTCAAAGATTAGACTATTCGTTTTTTTAGCCTCTCTATCTTCCTCAAAGGCGATCCAAAGAGAGGAAGGCACCATTTAGTATGGAGTTAAGTGAACGCGTAATCTATTTAGAAAGGGCTTAGACACAGTAAGTTGAGAAAGAAGATTATGAAAGGATACCAAAGTCGAAAAAGCAAGTACTAGGTGCTGAAAAACAGGACAGCAGTGAACTGAAAAAAAGATGGTTCTTAACATAAAAACATTCTATTTCAACAAAAAGAAGGCCTTTATAACTTTCAGCTCCGGCCCTCACATTTTCCCCCTAGGAGTGCTAATCCCCATAGATACAATAGTTGTATCCCCTTGAGGGGGTTGCTGAATAACAAATTCAAGAGAAATATCAACGTACCTCTTGATGGATTGTGGTGTCTGAAAAATGGTGTGGAAATATCTATATGCATTCCGTTGAACTCGACAGTCGAAAACAATAATCATGACTGCTCCACACCCATCCTGTCAAACCGAACCCTACCAATTCACAGATGTAGAATTTGTAGATGTTTTCACTGCATGAATTGATTCAACGAGAACAAATGCTTAACTGATTTTGAAGTGATCAAAAAACATTGAATAAAGGCCTAGAGATGGAAGCACGGTAAACTCTTTAGTAAATTTGAAGGGGATACAGAATACATTTGCTAATTATTCCTTACACATATACATCCTACACTTCTCCATCAACATACCACAGAAGGAGATAATCTTTCAATTGAAATTAGCACATTCACAGCGTGCAATAGTGAATGTTTACTACTATTCGTCGGTTTAAATAATTTAAGCTGTCTCAATAACTCCAAGGTAAATTTACGTTTTCACAAATAAAACAGCAACAGCTCTAGAAATTTGTGTATAGTTCAAAGAGTACTTACAACAGCACAAATGTTTTCACCTACCAGTTGCAATAATTATTATTGCTTTCATTCAGAAACAACGCCATAACAAAAAAACTTCAAATAGCTTTGAAGCATGTACTGCCATCAAACAGTAATTTTTTCAGCTAGATTTTGATTTAGGCTCCTTTTGGTCACCTCAAGGGATTTGTTGAATTTTCTTACTGAATGGGAAGTTTTACTCGCATATTTCTGGGTTGTGAAGCTCACCCGATAAATGATCTCAGAGCCAACTAAGAGCTCAAAGTATTCAAAATGTTTGCTCACTTGGTGGAACCAACCGTCACATCACAATATTTTCATTCCAGCTTTCACTTTTTCAAAGCAAATCGTTAGCAATAGAATTAAGATAAGATGGCGGAAATTCGTTACTGGAAATGCATAAGCACAAATAAAACTTGCTGCTGAAATTCGCATCACAAATCGGCATAAGACGCCGTCATATTTCCTTGCTTCTCACTCTTCCAAGTAGGGATAGGTACACCAGGTGAAGGTTGATAAGTAAAAGTGAACAAAAATCATTTTGCTTACTAGTTTGACACGCGGCCGGGCATCCTTCGCATGGAAGCGTCCAAGTCCTACCTCCTGAGCTCAAGTAGGCTCAGCGATGCCACATGAAATATTGGCGCATTTTCTTCCCCTCGGTTAGCTAAAGTAAGATAAGAGCTCTTATAAGGAAAATAGTAGAACGCATGCTAAAATACAAACGAGCATTGCAGATAGCGTACCGCCATCATGAACAATATTCAATTCGAATTGTAGACATCCAAATTACAGGGACAATATTATTTATACTCTAGGATCTAATATAGTGGAAGAAAAACCCTGGACGAAAATATTTGATAGAATGAGGTCGGAACAGTGAACTCGCCTTTCATGAATGGAGGGACCAAGCTGTGGGTTTTGGGTAAAGGATGACATCGACTACTCATTTTCAACCAGCTGAGATGATAAAATAAAAGCCCGCTGGCCCAAATTGATATTGAGCCACACGCAATGCGCAGAACAGGGATCGCAAATTATAATTATGTCATGATTGTAGGCTGCTCTTTGAAAATTTGGAACTTTTACGCTCGTCTAACGTGGGCCTTTCAACTTGAGTGGTAATGAATATTTCCAGCAGCATTACAGTTTGGGCAGTCACACTCAGGTACTGTTTTTTTGTTCCACCAGGTTTGTCTGTTGTCCGTGTTCAGTTTGCAAGCGGCTCTGTCTGGTCGCCTTCAAAGGGCTTCAATGATCATGGTCACTAAACGAACGTAGAATATACATTCCGTAGCTCGTTGTTCAGCAATTCACTTCTTTCACCAATCTTCGCCCTTCACACCCTCAATGTAATGGCGGCCTCATGTATATTATCGGCAACTATTCTGCGCGTGGAATAGTTATTCAATCGAGCAACTGCAGTCAGGTGATTTTGAAGGTAGCTCTTTCAACTTTCTCATTACCTGGTATCCCGATGCGAATGACAACCTAAAATAAGTAGGTTCTTTGGATCAATGCTGCACAGAATAAGATTATTGAGCAAACTGTACTTGAGTGTTTGTCTCTCATCCCTTAAAATGTGCTGTGGCTCCCTGATACATTTACACCTTGAGATTAAATGTTAGTTTACGTCTCCTTAACGACAACAAAGACGTTCCAAGGAAATGAAGGATGTGCATGAACAATTAATTGAGAACAAAGTTAATGAAACAACCTAAAAGTTGAAGAAGAAAGTAGCTGCTACTGAAAAAACGGAAAATAGACAGTCTGTAATGAAACAAAATTCCTAATCATTTCAACAAAAAGGACGCCTTCCTAACATTGCACATGGGACCATGAGCTTGGAAGCGCTAATTTTCATAGATACTACAGTAGTTCCCCCATAAGGGAAAGTTACAGCATCAGCATGGACCTAGCGGCTCGTAGTATTGACCGGTAGGATGTCGTTGAGTTCAGTCATGCATTTTTGTACAAGCGTATACATGTTTCTATTTTCATTACAGCTTTGACGTAGGGAGTTGAATAACACTTCATCAATCATGAAAAAGTTGAAGAGAAAATCTGTCGTAACATTTACTTGATGTTGCCGAATGGTTAAGGTAACCATTTTGGAGCATTTCAGTCAAAAATTAGATTTTCCCCGATTGTTTTTTTTATTGCTTCAAAAGAGTTTGAGATATGTCCTCGAATGTCTGTAGAAATATCAGGAACGTATCCCAGAGCTAGCGCCCCCTCGAGAGGGGGAGAGCATCCCCCTTATGGGCCTTTTTTTCATTTCTGAACCTAGAGCAATAAAATTTGGTACACTGATAGGAAATGCAATTTAGAATCACTTACCTTCTATGAAAAAATGCGATTTTCTTTAAAAGAAAATTGGAAATCATAGAAAACGACATTTTTAGGGGGGTTTTCTAAATGCTTATTCTCTGAGTTTTTGAGCTACAGTAATAATTTTGGTATCATTGGATGCATAATAATAAGGACATTCCAAAAAAATAAATGCTTTTCCTCAAAATTTCAATTTTAAATGAAAAATGAGATAAAGAAAAAAAAAATTTTGTTTCGAAAAAATTCAAATTTATGACGTCATAACTTTAGAACAAAAATGAATTTTGAAAAACTATTAATTCTTTTGGAAAGCCCTTGTTTTTCCGCATCTAATGATGCTAAAATCATCACTGTAGCTCAAAAACTGTAGGAGCAGAAGCATTTTTAATCTAAAAATATCTGTAATACAAGTAAGTTTTCAAGACATTTTTCATAATAACTCCGAAGTTTACAAAGCTAAAGCAATGCAGTTTGTTGCATTTGAAAGTGAAATGTGTGCTCTAAAAAAGTTATTGCTAGATTATTTTTAAAAATTGTATGTAAAACTTTCCATAGTCTTTTTTACCCTAAAATTATAACTTTTACCCACCTTCTATGGTGGTTTGACATCTTCTATGGTGGTTTTTACTAGACCGAAGTGGGTCCTGCAGTTGAGGTGTCCGTCCAACTGAGTCAGCGTGGTTACGTTGAGCTACTAGATAACTAAGTTTTACATTCCTACAGATCAGAATAAAAACTGTAGTTTTCCGGTTATTCAAGATCTCCTCCGTGAGAATCGGGCTAATATCCCAGACATTTACCCCTTTCAAAAAAATTTATTTAAATTCGGAATGAAATAAATCAATAAAGTTATCAATAACAATTTTAGAGCACACATTTTTCTTTCAAATGCAACAAACTGCATTGCTCTAGCTTTGTAAATTTTGAAGTTATTATGAAAAAAAAATATATATTTTTTTTTATTATAAGGAATAATTAATTTTCTATGCCCCAAATGAAAAAAACTTCTCTTACAAAAGTTGTTACGAATGTGGAGATCTAGTAGTCTGCAAATTTTCATAGACGTACGTCCAATAGAAAAAAAGTTTCCAGTTTTTCAAAATGGTTCCCTTAAGAACGCCCCTTCACGGGAAGGTGTCAGCAGTTCGAATCTCGGCATTGCCTCCCGGTGATTCTCCCCGTTGAGAAAAAGGAAAACTTGGCCACAACTTCACTCTCTACCCAGGTGTCGGAAATGGGTATTGGCTTAACCGGGGAACACCGTCATTGCGCCCTGGTGTTAGTTGTTATAAGGCATTTGAAAAACCAATGTATAAGATGATATGTATCAGGCTTGATTGGAATAAATCATTTCATTCTTTCTTGATGAATGTCACCGAATCTACAGATGGAGCAAAAAGTGGCCTCTTACACCTCCAGGTCTGATGCAGGATTAGGCAATGTAGTAGGAACGTCACATTTCAAGAAATGACATTAGACCAAGAAAATGTCTTAGGAGACGTACAGTTTAGGTTTCTGTGAAGGTGGACTTGTTGCTCTCATTCATTTTCATGTACATTTGATTTGAACCAAAATTTTTTATTATCTGATCCTCAAGGAAAAATGTTTTCCCAAGATGGAGCAGGACATAATTTTGATCCAGATTACTGTGAATTGAATTCCGTTTCAACTTCCATTTCAAAATTATTATTATCATTATTATATAAGAAAGTTTTAGCCTCCCTTAACCACAACAAAGATGTTTTAAGAGAGGAAGAAGGAAGGCACCATTTAGTATGGAGTTGAGGGAACGCAGAATCTACACACAAGGTGCACAGAAACAGTAAGCAAAGGAAGAAGTTCATGAAACAAAAAAAAGTTGAAAAAAGTTGTAGGAGCTGAAAAACAGGACAGCAGTGAACCGAAAAAAGATGTAACAGAACAAAAACCTATTTTATTTCAACAAAAATGAAGCCTACCTAACCCTTAGCTAGGGCCCTCACATAGTCCCCCTGGGAGTGCTAATTCCCATAGATACAAGAGTTGCATCCCCCTGAGGGGTTCCGTGTCCAAAAATTTTGACTTTAAATGAGCTAAAAGCAATAACTTTCTGTGATTCTGACTTTTTTCATGAGCTAATTCTCTAAATCCACCACACAAATGTCTAAAGTTTCAGGCTGAAGTATGTGCCCACAAGAAAAAGTTGCACAACAGGAAGCCTCTCCTAAAAGCCACAGGCCAACTCAGTCATCAAACGTTGTGTCTTCCATCTATAATTCTTTTGATAGCAATGATGAATAAGATATTAAAATATCATGACAAAAATTATGAAGGTGATACAAGCCTTTGGGTAGGAGAGCTAGAGTAGCAACTAAATGGTCAAAACCCTCAAAGCGTTCAAGTCAGCATGAGATGAGGGTAACATCTACCCTACTAAGCATAAACTGGTTCAATAGAACAAGGACATGGTCGAATTGGAGGTAACAAAAGAGAGAGGATTTCAACTAAATAAGTCACAACAAAAGAGAAACTGGACCTCAACAGCAGTGGCATTGAGAGGTTATTCAACTCAAGGTATTAAGTTGAGCTTTATTCGGAGAGAGAAGTTATTGCTTATCATTTCTAAATAATCCCAGGAAAATCTCAACCCAAATGATTCCCTATGAATTTCCTCACAAAAATGCAGAATAGCCAACAATTCAGAAGTGTGTCAGATTATGAGATGTAGACATGAGTAATGAAAACCATTAAGAAAAAAGTACTAGGAAATAATGAACGTGAAGAAATAGACAAGCTTAAAAATCACCATTAGTGTCAGCCAAATAAGGTCGTGCAAAGATGCCACTACTCAGGCCAACCACAGAACACCCAGTGCTAGTTAAGGTTCAATACTTGAAAATAGTAACTTTGAAAAGCACCCACTTCACAACAAAGGAGACTACCAGGCCCAATAAATCAATTCATGCATTTTATCTATGGAATCTTACTTCCAACAACAAATATCAACCTCCGTGCAGAATTATAAATCAAGGACAAACCAACCAAGTTAGAAATTTCAACTTGAGACCACCAGCAAGGCTAACTTCATAAAACATAACTCGCACTTTCTTTGGGGGAGACTTCAACCCAAAATCAAGAAAATGACTAACGTTTGTTGTATTGGATCTAGATCAATGAAAATTGGCTTACGTGTGTATTTTTGGAAGTAAATAGGGGTTGTCTCAATAACTTTTTTTCACTCTTGATATAATTTTAGAGAAAATGGGGGAAAGGGAAAAGAAAAGTATATACTTTTCAAGAGACTCGTAGAGCAATGATTTAGGTATCATTGGATGCGTAATGAGTTGCTGCCTAACGAGTCGGAGAATTACGTTGAGATTCACGATTATTTCTGACTTACATACGAAAAATTTTTGTGAATACTTAAAAATTCAAAGATTTTGAGTTATTTTCACAAATTGCCTGTAACGTTCTTTCTATAGAATCTAGATCTATGAAAATTGACAAGCATATGTATTTTTAGATTTAAACAGGGGTCGTCTCTATAACTTTTTCTCATTTTTGCCATAATTACGGAGATAATTGAAGGAATTGGGCATAAATGGGGGGGGGTTCAAGGCTATTTTGAGAATCTATTTTCTCTGAGTTTTTATCGTAGAGCAATG
>JACJUY010012690.1:0-15814 GCA_014220935.1 Platorchestia sp. MABIK | reverse complement strand
AGAGAGATGTGTCTACGAAACAGCTGCTGCAGCAACACAGTACTCCTGGGCCGACTCTCTAGTTCTGACTGTTGCAGCAAGATGGTGATTGACATAGCGACAAAAAGCACAGCAAGGTAGCAGCTGCACAGCGCAAGGGTACGGGTACCTAACAGCGGTAGGTGGAGAAAACACGGAAAGATTAAAATGAACGTCCAAACATTAGAGACAAATACCGCAACACAGTCCAAGTAAGAAAAAATGTTTACAGCCCTGTTCACAGCATTTAAAGAAGGAAGATCAATGAAACATATGTAAGAAAGGCAACATAGCAAATTATTTTGCACAGCTCACCTTGTCAAGTTATAAAGCAAAAATAAGATTGTCCAACATTACACTAAATGAAGAGGAGACAGAGAAAAGACAAAAACCTGTAATAGCCTCAGCCTGAGCAAATGAATACGAGAATACACCGTAGATCCAAATAATGAAACTATAAACGTCACCTGGGAGCCAAAGCAACCGTAATAAAAATGAAAGAGCAAGATAAGCTACATTACTCATTAAGCTATTTATTCCAATAAAACCTAATTTCAAACCTTTCGGCCGCAGGCCATCATCAGTGGTAAAACTTCTGAAAAGGTACAAAGAATGAAAGACAAGTCTAACAGTACGTTATAAAATTACGTTAATCGCGATCATCTATGTCCTATGGCTAGAGAAAATGAACTAAGAGTGTTGTTTAAAACCAGCTTAAGTTTAAAAGGACTCTAGAATGCGCATATCTGTATAAAACTGTGGTTTGGCCAAGACCGAAAATTGATTCATAGAAATTACGTTATTGCACTCGTCAGAATGTTCTCGAACGGAGGCTTTGATAAAATTGAACCTGTTCTGAAGCTTCTACCAGAATGCTCACAAACTCGAGTGCGAAGAGTACGAGATGTACATCCAATGTACTCTGATACACAGCGTGCATAACTAAACTTGTAAATAAGAATAGCTTGCATTCCCCAAAGAAGCATTTCTTTACAATTAAAAAACGACGATATTCTAAAGTTATTCACCAATACAATTTTAAAAGCTACATCAGTAAAATATTTCGAAAAAAACACCAGCTATTTCTTTCTTTAACTTCTCAGACTTCAAGTAGTGGCGTTCAAGGGGAGGTCGCTTCAGTGGACGCATCGCAGGTTATTTTCATTTTAGCTCTGTGGTGCTGTCGCCTCGATTAGAATACTTACTTACGATTGGCCTAGAATTTTGCTTACCTATTTTTCACCTAGATTTGAATAAATTCTTTTCATTTTTTGAAAGAACAGTATACAATCTTAAAATTGTTTGCTAAATTTTTTTAGTTAATTCTCTGACAGAGTGCGCACAATAGCTTTCAAATACTATAATAATTTTAAGCCGTACAAGTTTTTTTTTCGTCTGTTTTTTCAAAACCTGAGATTACCCTCTTGAAAAAGTTAGCATCAAACTCAATGATTCAACACCATTGTAACTAAACAAGACATAGAACGAGGAATAATTCTGTTGGATAAGTCTGTTGTGGACCCGTAGGGCCCATACGAGCCAAAATCTTACTATTAATTTCACCATCTATAAATCAAATATCGTCAATACAGTTATTTTCATAATTTTCTAACATTAAATCTCACCAACATAACCCCGTAAACCATTAAAAATGTGTCCGAAATTATTTCACCAAAAATGTCATTTCGATCGGCCCCTCTAGATGGCAACAGTGTCGAGACGCCATGGTGACGCCGCGCATTCTCAAGCTGCATCCCATTGTGTTCGGTTGATCTTGTGTGATATTCCCCACGGGAAACCTACGAGACACACCATTTCCACAATGCCTACCAAGTCCTCACATCTGGAACATCTTATGAGAGGCATTATTATTATTTAAGAAAGTTTTAGCCTCCCTTAACCACGACAAAGATGTTCTAAGAGAGGAAGGAGGAAGGCACCATTTAGTATGGAGTTGAGGGAACGCGGAATCTATGCACAGGGTGCACAGAAACAGTAAGCTAAGAAAGAAGTTCATGAAACAAGAAAAAGTGGAAGAAGAAAGTAGTAGGTGCTGAAAAACAGGACAGCAGTGAACCGAAAAAAGATGGTCCGTAACAAAACAAAATCTTATTTTATTTCAACAAAAAGGAAGCCCACCTAACCTTTAGCTCGGGTCCTCGCATAATCCCCCTGGGAGTGCTAATTCCCATAGATACAACAGTTGTATCCCCCTGAGGGGCTTATGAGAGGCAATTCACATGGTAGACATAACCGTTTCAGAACATTCTGAACATCGGTATTTAGCCACGCGGCTCCCCCAACTCAGTATCCTCACCTGAGGCTACCTCCTTCGTTAACTTACATGTACTTTTCAACCTGTAGCCGTCTCACAATTTGCACAGATAGTTACCATCTTAGTCTCTCTACCATATCATCAATTGCACTACTCCCTATTGTGGTCCATAACCCTGAACACACCACGAACTCACACCACCACGAGCCGGTTAGAGTTCTACTACCAGGATTGGACCCAGGGACTCCTCATCACGAAGAGACAAGATCCTGCGGCAGCTTATAGACTAGATTCTGCGGCAGCTTATCAACCTTCAATAAAACTTTAAAAGCGAGCTAAAAAGTCTTTCATTGCCTTTGAATGGTTGGTTCGTGGAGAGTTTTGAATTATTAAGACGCCAGTTGTAGCGTCTCGAACATCCAATCCCTTCCGAGTCATTAAATTGTTATTCTTAAATCTTTTTGTGTGCCTTACCCAGGGCACGTTGGTGACCCTTATTAGCATCGAACACCATTCCTGTTCTTAAACATAATCAAATTAAGTCGAACTTCATCATAACAAGTGAGAAGTTTACAAGTCTACCTTAGTATTATTATATAAGAAAGTTTTAGCCTCCCTTAACCACGACAAAGATGTTCTAAGAGAGGAAGGAGGAAGGCACCATTTAGTATGGAGTTGAGGGAAAGTGGAATCTATGCACAAGGCGCATAGAAACAGTAAGCAAAGAAAGAAGTTCATGAAACAAGAAAAAGTTGAAGAAGAAAGTAGTAGGAGCTGAAAACAGGACAGCAGTGAACCGAAAAAAGATGGTCCGTAACAGAACAAAAACCTATTTTATTTCAACAAAAAGGAAGCCTACCTAACCCTTAGCTCGGGCCCTCACATTTTCCCCCTGGGAGCGCTAATTCCCATGGATACAAGAGTTATATCCCCCTGAGGGGATACAAGTCTACCTATATAAACACCATGAAAGAACTTATATCTGATCCAAATAAGCTTGTTGTAGTTATTGAGCTGATAGAAAAATTAGTCACTTGTATAAAAGATAAAATCAAAAACTTTTTGTGAAAACTGAAGGGCTTGAAATGCATTGGAGAAGATTTATTCAGGGTGTTAATTTTCAACAGGTACAAACTTTCACAGGTGATAGGAATACTAAAAACAAACTTTTTACCAGGAATACCATAAATTGCAAAACTCTTTAGTTTTCAAGATATTGAGCTTCAAAGTTTCAAGTTTGGTGTGCGTGAATTCTAATTACTGTAATATTGAGTTGCAATTTGGCAACACTCGGTGTTTACGAACCAGTTCACTACTGCACGTCGTTCTGGTAACATGGAGGCACATTTGTCAAACGAAGAGCTGGTCGACATGCATTTGACTTATGGTGCTGCGGATGGGAATGCTAGGGAGGCAGCTAGATTATACTAAGAGCGCTTCACAAACAGATATCTGGCTGGACATCGAATATTTACGGCCATACACCGTTGCCTACGTGAACATGGTACGTTCAATGTGAACAGGAAAGCCTATGACCGGCCCCAGCCAGTGCGTGAGGTTGTTGGAGGATGTGTTGCACTACTTACGTAACAGGCCTCGTGCAAGTACTAGAGCCACAGCACGTGACTTAACAATCCCCAACCATGTGGATGTGTGGAATGTTCTGTAATTTACATCCGTACCATTTCCAGCGAGTGCAAGATCTGCTCCCAAATGACCACATCCCAAGGGTTAACTTAGCACGTTAGTGCCTGACGCAGGTAGAGAACGATGAACAGTTTTTCAAACGTGTTCTGTTCACAGACGAAGCAACTTTCACACGGTCTGGACTGTTTAACACGCACAATTTGCACAGTTGGCAGGAGAACCCTCATGAAGTGCATCGCTTCCGCTACCAACATAGGTTTAGTGTGAATGAATAGGCCGGTATTGTTGGTGAATACCTCATTTGCCCAAACCTGATGCCATCCCCTCTAAATGGACAAACATATCTCACTTTTCTTAGGGATACATTGCCAGGACTGCTAGAAGATGTGCATCTAGGTCTACGCCTCAACATGTGGTTCCAGCACGACGGAGCTCCTTCTCATAATGATGGAAATGATTGCCAATACCTCAACGAAACGTTTGGGAAGAGATGGATAGGACGCAATGCGCCTGTGGCAGGGCCTGTAAGATCTCCAGACTTAACCCCTTTAGACTTTTTTCTGTCGGGCCACATGAAGACATTGATCTACGAAACCCCAGTTGAGTCTGAGATGGATCTTATTGCAAGAGTAGTGGCTGCAGCTAGCGATATTGCTCAAGATCAAAGCATGTTGTCTCGTGTGCAGCAGTCTTTTCAGAGGAGGTGTCAGGTCTGCATTGAAGCAGGAGGCAGACACTTTCAACAATTATTGTAGATATTGATTAAAAGCACACCTGTTTATGCAATATTTCTTTTATTTTCCATTATCATTAATTAGAAACGTAAATTACTTGTTAAAAACGCAAGTGACATTCTAAACTTCGAAGCTCAACATCTTGAAAACTAAAGAGTTTGCAATTTTAGGTATTCCTGAAAAAGGGTTTATTTTGAGTATTCCTATCACCTGTGAAAGTTTGTACCTGTTGAAAATTAATACCCTGTATAGTAAGCTTTTTGTCAAGAGTTCTGGACCAGATAGTCACTATGGCCTTCTGATAATTCATAAACCTTATTTTACTACCAAGTTCCAATTCCGTCCAATATTTGCGTTCTACAATGCTCCCAGTTTTTCGTTAGCAAAATCTTTAGTACCTGTTTTGTCACCTCTCCGTACCAATGATTTTACTGTAGACAACTAATACACTTTCGTCTCAGATTTAAAAAAATTTGTCGATGCAAACTGGTTTTCACGGCTTCTTTCATGTAGAATAATTATTTACTAACACACACCTGCATGAGACTATTGCTATTTGTCTAAGAAAACTTTTCCTAAAATCTACAACAAAAATCATAGGCTTCTCCCGAGAGCTTTTCAAACCTTTTTTTAGAATTATCTGTGCTCAATTCATTTTTTGTGTTTGATTCAAAATGTTGACAGATGGAAGACATGGCAATGGGCCTGCTTTTGGGCCCAACCTTCGCAATATTTATGTGTGAAAATGAAGTTCAGTGGCTGTCAACCTGCCCTGAGTCTTTTATGGCAACAGATCTGAAGTCGGCCACATCGACTCCATCCGTAGTACTGCATTTGCATCACTTCCTTACTTTGGTGCGCAGTCTGAGAAGTTAAAGAAAGGAATAGCTGGTGTTTTCTCGAAATATTTTATTTATGAGGATTTTAAATTGTATTGGTGAACAACTTAAGAATGTCACCGTTTTTTAACTGCAAAGAAAAGCTTCCTGTCGGAATGCAAACTTTTCTTGTTTATAACTTTAGTTGTGCATGCTGTGCATCAGAGTACATTGGATGTACATCTCGTACTCTTCGCAATAGAGTTTGTGAGCATTCTGGTAGAAGCTTCAGAACAGGTTCAATTTTGTCAAAGCCCTCATTTTCCGCCGTTCGAGAACATTCTGACGAGCGCAATAACGTAATTTCTATCAATCAATTTTCAGTCTTGGCAAAACCACAGTTTTATACAGATATGCGCATTCTAGAGTACTTTTACATTTCTAAACTTAAGCTGGTCTTAAACTACACCCTTAGATCATTTCCTCTAACCATAGTAAATGGATGATCGCAATTCACGTAATTTTATTACACGTTTTTAGATTAGTCATTCGAAAATAGTTTATTTTTACTTCGTACCTTTACAGAATTCTTAACACTGATGATGGCCTGTGGACGAAACGTTAAAAATTAGGTTTTATTGAAATATATACCTTAAGGATTAAAGTAGCTTATCTTGCATTTTCGTTTTTAGATCCAACTAATATTGCATATGTTTGCTTACAGAATAAAGGTGAGCCACGGGCAAAGTCAATGGGTTGCTCCTACAGCCTTCCTAAAGAGAGCGCCTTGATCCCGCCTACCATGTTCTACTCATTGGAAAACTGATAGTTCACCAAGCACGCAACGACGCCAAAAGAGTACATGTAAAGAGAGCGAAGCATAGGTTAGTGAAGTATACGTCTCCAAACCCCTCATTGAGCCAGTCATCGGTAGACGCATGATATGACGCATGATAATTAGAGCAGAGTGCACAACTTATGACTGTGTAATAAATTAAAATTTTCAAAAACGCTTCATGCAAGCATCGCCGGCACACTTACAGGGTCAAATTTGAATTATGCTTGCTACGTTCTCAGATGAAGTTACCTCTCCACAACTGCGAAGTGAATCAGCACCTAGCAAAACAGACGCATGATGCTTGAGAAAGTGATGGCGAACGGGATATGGAGACCAGCATGGCTCAGGCGATTATGTCGCACAGTAAAAGCAGGGGTAAGCTAGCACAATGAAAAAGAAGAGGTATTAAACAAATGCTAGGTAAAATTAAGAAACTGCCATGAAGAGGTATCATTGAAGTAAGCTGCAGACCGGTGGACGATGAAAACACCGAAGTGTGAAGGAATTATAACACTGAAGTATGGAAAGGAACATAGATAAAGAGTACGAAGAAGACCATAAATAGATAAAAGAAACACAAGAAAACCGCACGAGTGTTGACTACCTCGACCTTGAGAGAGTGCCGGTGCAGGAGAGTGGAAGGAGGAGCCTCGAGGAGAAGGAGAGCGGCTCCCCTGTGCGGTGGTGCTTAGTAAAGCCTGCCTCCCCACCACCAACAACCGCACACAGCCAAAAGATAAAGAAAATCATCAAACAAAAAATCGAAATAGATTAAAGTATACTGATTGGTGGTACTCTCTAACCAGTGAGCCAAGACTTGCTCAAGAAGATGCAAAACTAAATAACTAGCCCCTTTTTTAAAAAAAATGAACTAATCTAATTATAAGAAACAAGAGCTCTAAAACGCACGAACTCTAAAAAAAATCTCAAGTGCCATGCACGCTTCTGCAGGAAACCGTTGAAGTTCAGCCTAGTTAGAGCATCGGAATGACGTTTCCAGGGAGACTGTTGGCTGCGACTTTCGATCAGCATGAGCGAGTGATTCATGGACTACGTCTGATGAGTGCTTGTTAAGAAAATGGACAAAGCAGATGCAGCACAACATCTACCCCTCAAGACTCGGACACAAATTGCTCTCCAAAAACCCGGCCCCGTTTAAACATACAAGAAAGACCAACAGGCGGACTTTCAGCACGGGCTGAGCACGTGACACGTGCAGCAACAGCGCGCTTTGCAGCTGTAATTCTTCAGCTCCGTGTAATTGGAAGACCAGAACTTCAACAGTTCCACAGCATTAGGACGAGGGGGTCATCACGCTGCTGAACGTTTGATGTGTCGAAGAATAAATAAAAGAAATCAAGAAAGTAGATCAAGAGTATTTATCATTTCCTCCCTTGCGCACACGAGTGACACAAATCAATTAAGTCTGAGAGAAAAAGAAAAAGCGCAAGCTCTCCGTGAGCAACGAGGTGCAGTATGTCACTACTGCTCTATACAGTGCGTCAAGTGTGCGCTCACGTCTCACATCTATCCTTACATTCAAGTAAATTCAGTAAGCAAAAATTATTCTATACTGAAAACTTGAAAGAACCTAACTCAGACAAATTTATTACACTGCATAATACAATACCCTGAGGTGCATTAAGAGGTGACTAAACGTTCCAGTTATTACATGATAACAAAAGCTAACTCTGATCGAAAAAATTATTCACTGACTTAGTACTTGAGAGAGAAAAATTGTGATGTCGGGAGAAGATTGAGCACTTTCGTTGGGTAGAGTCCACCCTACGGCATGGATGATAGGGTGGCAAAGCGCATACGCACACATGGCCACATTGCATGACACAGCTGCTCCACGCTTCTTCACAATAATAAAATTGGAATGCATCGCGTCCACAAGAGAGCAACGAGAATCAAAAAAACAATACGATTCGGCTGAGAGACAAAATATTACAACATCAGACAATATTACAACAAAATGAAAAAATATTTCGTGAATATACTGGAAGCTATAGATATAATTTATCTAGGCAAACTACGAACAAATGATTAAGCGAGCATCAATCACAAATGCTACTGTACAGAATTGGCAAGGAAAAGCATCTGATGAAATTAAAAACGTAATTGATGAAGAAGTGTCACAATCGAAGGAGCGCAATACAAAAGCCGTACTACGATTTAACAATAGATTAAACAGAGCGCATTTCATGCTCGACTGCAAGAATGAATGCGTCAAAGGATACCAAGGCACGCGAGCTGCGCAGAATGGAGGCGTACGCACAATGCCAGTATGTACAGTAGATAAGTCTGCAGTGGATGTTAGCTAAAAAATTGAGACGAGCTAGGCAAACATTACACTCCGACCTCCAGAATTGGCGCAGCTGCTCGGGTTTAGGAGTTTAACCGCTGCCGTACTCACGTTTGCACTTCCATCATGGAGAGTGCGGAGCACGACAGACGTATTGATCTGATCGATGTCTCCATAATGTCTCGTATTTATAGGAAACGTGTATGAATGGGAGAAAAGTACAGAAATTAGACGTTCCAGTTAGGCAACGTGTGTGAACGACCACGTTGATCAGTAGAAGTAAAGGGAAAGAATATATACGAATACATGTACGTACTGCGAGGAGTTTTTACAGCGAGATGCGACTTAGGTGAAGGAGTTGAATGTATGAACAAGGAAACTTTACCGGATCCTATGAGGAGTCTCCAGCAAGGGCTACAGTTGGTGCAATAGAAAGTCATAAAAGTAGTCTAGTGCTCTAAACAGCAAAGAAAATGTTAAGCAGTTTAAAAAACGTAAAAATGTTACGAAACCATGGGAGAGATAAGAGTTTCACACTTGATGATGAGCATGCCTATTATCGAGAGACGAATATCAGCGATGACATCATAGTCACATGGAGCCAATCAAAGCCCCGTTCAGAGGCAACAGGAAACCAGCCATCCTCTAATGCTTCAATGAAGACGTCCTGCAGCAGCTACTTTCACCGGCTACGCTTATGCATAAAAAGTAAACTCAAAACAAAAGCTACACAAGTGGCTGAGTTTGAATGTTTGTTTGACCAAAGGTGTCACATTACTGTAACGGGCTGCAGAGCACAAACGGTAACTACGGCTATGGGCTCAGCACCGACACAACACAGTAGACGAGACAAAACCCCTAGTCTTCACACAGACTCAAGGACAAGCACTAAATATCAGGAGCGTAGAGATGGGTGCACTGTGAGCAGAAACACCAGCGCAGGTCGTACAATTTGATTCGTGCTGCCATACAAATCAGAGAAGTCTCTCAAAAACCGCGGATTACATTAGTGATTTAATATTGAATCCGTAAATTATCTCGCGACTCACCAAGGATATCGAAAGAGAACAAAAAGCGAAAGTGGGAGGATTTGGCCTTCATTATAATTCTTCTTCCTAAAAGCTTGAAAGGTCTCAGAGCGTAGATCACTACACGAGTGCTCGCGCTAGACATGAAGAATTAGATACAAGCGATTAGCGTGGCTTTGTTTACTGAAGAGCATTTCGAGGGTAGAAGAGGGTTGTTGCATGCAGTGAGAAAGATGTCGAATACTGCGCAGACCGTTGATGTTAAGGCAATGTTAGCACATGAAAAATGAATGACCAATGCTTGTGGATAAGTGGATCAAATTAGAAGATCGAAAAAATTTGTGAGAAACATTTGAAGCGATAAAGGAGTGGTTGAAGTGTTCGCGGCACCAAGTAAGGAACCTGTCTATAGAGATCACAAGGAATTGAAGGCTTCAGAGACAGGAGAGAAAAAGAAGGGTATAGTAGATGCAGCCTAGATGATGCATCATGGTAGTTAAGCATTAACATGACGCACCTTAAGTGAGAAGCGGAAGGGCCAGGCCTTAGCACCCAAGTTCAAATACTCGAATTCTTCCACAAATAGACGATGAGGATGCAGTGGTACCAACTGGATGCAAGTTACCTCGTAAGTGGTGTGGTAGCAAACCTACATGAGTGCTGCTGGGAAATATAAGTGCGGTGAGCGGCACTCACCTGAAGGTAGTGGAACTCTGTGTTGATGTCGGACAGGCTGATGGTGGTGTCGCTGCAGCGTCGGGCGATGGGGGAGTAGCGGTCGCTGGCGTGGTGAAGGCTCGACGCCTCTTTGAAGCTCTCTCGGCTACTCCCGCTACTCCCACCTGCAATGGTATGGAGTTATTGAAGCTCAGAACGCACATCGGCAATGGCCTCTGACCGAATTTTTGCTTACAATGCAACTAGAACCAAATCAACTAAAGCCAAAAAGAAAACCATGTCAAGTACACAATGAGTTATCTAGGAACATTTATTAGGAGCTGAAGTCCCGATGCTTGGCTCAGAAGACCATGGCTTCATTCTAACCAATCACATCAAACTAGCACGGCGCGTATCCTAGAATACCTACCGCTTTTATTGGGAAACTCGAAGGGCTAGACTTTCATCAGATTTTCCTGAAATTAATACGTATGTTGTTGAAAAATACTCAAATTGAAACTCAGTCAGTCAACATTGAACAGTTCTTGGAACATGAGATACAGAGTAGAAACAGAATTATTAAACAGAGTAAGTTAGTCTCACTGGTATATTCATGAAAAAATGTCGCCCTTTAGCTCCTATTTTTTCAGAATCAAACTCTATCTGACGTTCCATAAGTTATGTTTACTACGAACTAACAAAACACGAGACTGGCAACAAGCGTTACACGTTGCGCTAAGGTAGCACCCTGACTACGGCCCACAGGGAAGGCCGGATCTACCTGAGGCACCTTGATGCCCACGTGGCAGAGCGCTCTAGCAGACAACTCGACGCAGTTTAGTCTCGAGTACCAGCGCGAATGAGGAACTGAAAATATCGCATCAACTAAAAATAACAGCAACACATGCAAAACTGATTACCACCAGCCAGTGCAATTATTAATCAAAAAAGCATTAGCAAACTAAAGAAAAACACATGCAAATAAGAAGTAACTGAATCAAACTAAAATAGATTGATTGGATAGATTATAGGTTAGTTTAAGCCTCCCTAACCGCTACAAAAAAAGAGCGTACCGAAGAGAGGAAGGAGGAAGGCACCATTTAGTATGAATATTAGGGAATGCAGAATCTATGCAGAAGGGGCATAGAAACAGTAAGTTGGGAAAGAAGTTCATGAAATAAGATACAAACAAGTTGAAGAAGAAAGTAGTAGGTGTTGAAAAACAGGACAGCAGAGATCCGAAAAAAGTGGTCCTTAACATGGAAAAAAATATTTTATTTCAACAAAAAGAAGGCCTACCTAACTCTCAGCTCGGGCCCTCACACATTTTCCCCCTGGGAGTGCTAATTCCCATAGATACAATGGTTGTATCCCCCTGAGAGGAATCAAACTAAAAATAAGGCACCATTTAGTCGTAGAATGAAAGGCAAACTCATAAATCAACAACAGGTACAAACTCGGTATAAAGGCGAAATCTGTTAAATTATGGGAAGTGTTAGAAAATTCAACAGAAACAGAGTTTAAGCAAGCTCCAAACAGCATGTTCCTGCTGACCTTCGATAAGCGAGACCAGCACGCTCGTATTTGCATAAAGTAGCATAGGATAGAAGTTTAAATAAGACGCGTGCCTCTCTCAATACGCGGCCTGAGCCCCGCAGGGCGTAAAAACAGTTCTGAAATTTTCAACGGCCACAGCAGGCTAAGCTTGCAGTTGTGGCGAAAATTTGAACTTCCAGGGTTAACACTGTAATCAGGTCTAGCAAGTGTGATTTCATGAACTGACGTCGTTGAGAGACATTGCAATCTCACGATACTTCAGAGCAAGATAGCACACAAAAACCTTGTGCTCTACACCAATTACAGGAAAAATAGATCTTCCGAGCACAATCTTAATTATTCTTCAGTAAAAGTCCGTTATAAATAAATACACGTTTAGGAAAAAAATTAACACATTGATCCTGACTACTACAAAACGAATGAAAATATAAAATATAAACCGGTAAGAACAAAGTGTGATTTAAAAGAGTTACTTTTTTGTTCCATTCCATACACGAGATCGGATTCAAACCCAATGGCCAAAGAAAAACTAAAACCTGTGAGTTTGAACCTATTACCCTCAACGCAACTTCACTTCAGGTGGTCCACTCTACGCTAAGGATCAAATTATAAATTAGGCGGGAAGTAACGTTGCATATTTCTACGTGTGGCCAGTGTAATGCCTATTGCGAGGAGACAGAGCGTCACCTGCCACACGAGTTACTGAACACCAGAGGATGTCCTGACGCACTGGTAAGCCTTCAGCAACATCACCGTACGGAAGAATTAAAAATCATGCAATCAAATCTGACCATCCATCCGAAATGAAACCTTCCACGTCAAAGCATCGTCGTACACTGTAGATTCAATAACTAAAGAAAGCATTTTATTCTGCAAATACAAACCTCCCCTCAAAGATGTTAGCTCTGTACCACTTCAAGTACTGAACTGGAGTTTGGTTTAGTTTAGTCGTTAGTTTTAGCCTCCCTACCCGCAGCAACAAATGCGATCCAAAGAGAGGAAGGAGGAAGGCACCATTTAGTATGCAGTTGAGGAAATGCGGAATCTACGCAGAAAAGGCATAGAAACAGTAAGTTGGGAAAGAAGATTATGAAACAAGATCAAAGTTGAAGAAGAAAGTAGTAGGAGCTGAAAAACAGGACAGCAGTGAACCGAAAAAAGGGTGGAACGTAACGAAACAAAATCCTATTCAACTGTAACAAAAAAAAAAGCCTACCTAACCTTTAGCTCGGGCCCTCACATAGTCCCCCTGGGAGCGCCAATTCCCATAGATACAATAGTTGTATCCCCCTGAGGGGATACTGAACGGGAGGTAGAACCTTCTCTTACAGGTTTTTTGTTTTATTTTTATCTTTGAATGTTACTTTTTGGTAGCTAGAATCAATGCAATAGTTTTTCCTGAATACATGCATTTTTTTGCTCAATGTGATGTTCACTGGAAATGAGTGAAGACGGCACTTTACAGGTCTATTCTTATAATTAGCATAAAGCATTACGTTTTTGCCGCCAGCTTCCTTGTTGAGTTTACTCACAGGTTCTAAAAGTCGCACCACCTTGCTAAAATCTCAACACAAAAATACAGTTCACAATTAAAATCAGCAGAAGATATTGGAGCAAAGTCAACACAAAAAATTATATCACGTTACAGTACGAACACACAGCTAGCAGGTCCACAACCCGTGGATCGAAACCAGGAAAACGGCACCGCATCCAGAGCCGCCGTGGCCCCTACAGCAGCTCTGGAAGTCTGAACCCACACCAAGTCTAGACAGCTCTTCTACAACGACACGCGCAATTTGCTCTACAGGCTGCAGTGCTACGATCAAACTAGGGAACACCACGAGCACGTCCAAAAAGATAAGATTAGATGTTAGTTTAAGCCTTCCTAACCGTAACGAAGGCATTCCAAAGAGAGGAGGGCATCATTTAGTATGAAGTTATGGGAACGTGGAATCAATGCGTAAGCTGCATAGAAAAAGTACGTAAAGGGTGGCCCAGCGAAGTGTGGACAGATAAAAGTTAGGTTTTTTCAGTTATATGAAGGCCAGTCAAAATAACTTATGTATCCAATTAAAGAGAAATGTATTTTCTTAAACAAAATCTATGAATTATTCAACATATCTTCCTTTCTCCTTGATAACCTGGCGGAGACGAGGGATCACCTCATCACACGTGGCACGCTCAGTTTCCGCGTCAATTTCTGTTCAAGATTTTGTCACTTTTTGCTTCAGAACCTCCACACTTGAGTGGGATACAGCTTCTGCTCCAAGATGCAGTGCCTTTTGAACGTCGAAATTCATTTAGGAGACAAAAACCAGCTTCGATATTGGATTTGGCATGGGTTACGTCCACAGGTCTCAAAGCCCCTTTGATTTTCATCGAGGCTGGTGTTAAAATCAATCAACATGTTTATCTGACGATGTTAATGGATGAAGTTGTTCCTTGGGTGGGGAAAGTCACTAAAAATGAGGGAATTACACTTCAGCAGCATGGAGCAAACTCTCACAGCCAGATTGGTCCAGGACTGGTGAAAAGACAATTTCAAGTCGTTTTGGCCCAAGGAACTATGGCCTCCATCTTCTCCTGATTTAAATCTAATGGACTTTGGGATTTGGTCTATCTTGGTGCAAAAGTACTGCGCCGTATCCCACTCAAAAGTGGAGGTTCTGAAGCAGAAACTGACCAAATCTCGGGCAGAAATTGACGCCGAAACTGTGCGTGCCACGTGTGATCAGGTGATCCCTCGTCTCCGCCAGGTTATCAAGGGGAAAAGAGGATATGTTGAATAATTCTTGAATGTTAAGATTAAGATTATAAGCTAGTTTAAGCCTCCCTAACCGTTACAAAAAATAGCGTATCGAAGAGAGGAAGGAGGAAGGCACCATTTAGAATGGAGATACGAGAATGAGGAATCTACGCAGAAAGAGCATAGAAACAGTAAGTTGAGAAAGAAGTCCATGAAATAAGAGAAAAGTTAAAGAAGAAAGTCAGAGGTGCTGAAAAACAGGACAGTCGTGAACCGAAAAAAGGTGGTCCTTAACAAAGTAAAAAAACATTTTATGTCAACAAAAAGAAGACCAACCTAACTCTCAGCTCGGACCCTCACATTTTCTTCCTGGGGGCGCTAATTCCCATAGATACAATAGTTGTATCCCTCTGATGGGTATCTTGGATGTTATTAAAGACAATACATTTCTCTTTTATTTGATACATGAGTAGTTTTGATTGGCCGCAATATAACTGAAAAAACCTAACTTTTATTTTTCTACACTTCGCTGGGGCACCCGGTAGAAAAAAAGTTCATGAAGCAAGATAAATGTTGAATAAGTAGTAGCTGCTGAAAACAGCACTAAACCAAAAAAGATGGTCCGTGTCAAATCAAAACACTTGTTCTATTTCAACAAAAGGCCTACCTAATCTATAGCTTGGGACCTCACATATTTCCCCTGGGAGCGTTATTTCCCATAGATAAAATAATCGTATGCCCCTGAGGGGACACGTCCACAAAATCACATACGTTCACAACACATGTTCACGTCCTTACAAAACCCCTTTTACTCGCACGTAGAACTAGGACAACTGTGCACAACACGTTATTTCTTCACGAAGAGTTGTGTTTTAAATATTCTCACGATTCATTGTGTTCCGATATTTTTTCTGTCAGATTAAATTATTATTCCAAAACGATCGCGTGTAAATTCTCAAAACGACTACTAATAAAACTACAAGTAGATTCTCCACACGTTTGTGAAAAAGTAAAATATCCGGAAGTATTCAACCAGCGATTTTCACCCCATACAAGTACGTACGTGTAGTCGAATAGAGAACGCGTTGAAGTTTGATTTTTGCACTTCAGAGCAATCATCAGACTAACTATTGTTGAGCCCAAGCTTTCGCTAAGAAAATGTTCTAGCCTTACTCAGAGGGAGATGCG
>JACJUY010012689.1:9994-21580 GCA_014220935.1 Platorchestia sp. MABIK | reverse complement strand
GACACTGGTGTATACCGACACTGGTGTATACCGACACTGGTGTATACCGACACTGGTGTATACCGACACTGGTGTATACTGACACTGGTGTATACCGACACTGGTGTATACTGACACTGGTGTATACTGGCACTGGTGTATACTGGCACTGGTGTATATCGGCACTGGTGTATACTGGCACCGATGTAGACTGGCACTGATGTATACTGGCACTGATGTATACTGGCACTGATGAATACTGACACTGATGCAGGCAGCACAGTGCACTGACACTGATGCAGGCAGCACAGTGTACATACATTGATGCAGTATATTAAGTATATGTGTATTGATGTAGTGTATTGAAAGTATATTGGGACAAATTCAACAATTCTGCTTCGAAAAACCAACACTTCGGCATCGCAAAAATTCGAAATCATTTTCTCGTGAATACATTCCAATTACTGTAGTCCCTAGCTACTATTTCGGACGACATGCTTCACCACGCGATAAATTTACAATATTCTTTGCATAAATAATGCTATCTCGAAAAATTCTCGAGATTTAGACACCTCTTGCCGCGCTAGGGAGGCAAACCAAAGCATATAACACCAACACGCGGAACTCGTTCTGATAAACAGATATCTCACAGCTAATAACTCTGATGGTATTGATTTTCAATCCAAAACTTGCTAATTGTACACCGCCAGCTGAATGCATTCATCAAAATACGCATAAGAATTCTGTAATTAAATGGAGATTTTGTTTGGCTTTACAAATCGGTGGTTGCTGGCGCAGTTGTGGGACAGAGATTTGTGAACAAAAGAACCCGAGAGTTGAATGAGTTTTGGAAGCGTTCAAGATTGAGAAATTAGTAGTTCAGGGAGTTGTCAAGTGTTTTTTTTGGTATGATATCTCTCATTTACTTTTATTTTTTAAATTTTTAATCTAGTATAAGCTGGAGGATAACAACATAACGATATATGAAAATTCTCATTTACTGTTTTTCTTATTTTTTTTTAATATTTTTAAATTTTTAATCCAGTATAAGTGATTACAACATAACGAAATTTTGTTCGAAGTATCAATTTGCCAGTTGGTGCAAGAAACCCCACATTTGGAAATCAAATGAGAGCCACCGGTTTAGAGTTTTGCACCAACACTTGTACGTTTACTCATAAATACAAGCATATAAAAATCTCATCGCGTTCACATATTAGTTTGTTTTTGTATAGAGGATTAAGATATTTCATAAATTATTAGAAGCTATTTCATAGATAATCTTTCAGTGTGTGTAGCAGCGTCCCATTATTGTTAAGGCGCTAAATGAAGCGCTGTTATGTTCATGAATCGAAGCATGCACATAAAAGTTTAAATTTGGATAGAGCATTAAGCAGTGTAAAGTAATGAGAGAAGGTATTTCATAATTAATCTTTCAATGTACATTGCAGTGCACCATTATTGTTAAGGTGCTAAATGAAATTTTGTTAAGGTGTTTAATGCATTCATTGTTTGAGGGACGCCTATACTCTTCAGAAGTTAGTGCCTCAGTAAAGCATTTGATACTAAGAGAAAGAAAAAAAATTAGAATTCGGTAGAGAGAGCTGTTTGCCTGATGTCGCACGAACGGTAACTCAGTAAAAAAAAGGATACTTTATTTCAATCAATCAAGCCTGACACAAATCATCTTGTACACTGGTTTTTCAAATGCCTTATAACTAACACCAGGAGACGCAATGACGGTCACCCCCGGTCAAGCCGGTATCCATTCCCGACACCTGGGTGGAGTGAGGAATTGTGGCTGAGTTCTCCCTTTTCCCAACGGGGAGAAGAACCGGGTGGCACTGCCGGGATTAATGAGGCATCATTTCTACGATTTAACTTTTGGTTCGTTGTAATGAGTAGAAATTGTAAAATGTCAGCAGTGCTGTGAGGGAGCCATAAAGAGGGGAATACGCGTTAGACTTTATGAGTGATTAACCTGCCTTGAATTGAGGTACATCGAAGTTTCTTGATAGAATATCGTCGGATTGCTGCAAACGACTCACATTTATTACTTTGTTACTTAAAAATTCTATGAAACCAAATAGTAAATGATTACAGTGAAACGGGAAGTAAACTTTTCTTTCTTCAGTATTGATTTTCCACAATAATTTCCTTTGAAGTTATGAAGTCTTGAATGCTTCATTTCCCACGAGCCTCCATTTAACTTTTATGGTATAAATTTAAACAACCTATGTAGAATAAAAACGTACAACAGTTTATACCAAAGCGTTCGTGGAGTAAAACAGTTCCAAATTCAGTTTATGCCAAAGTGTAGGTAGAGTAAAACGGTTTTAAATTCAGTTTGTACCAAAGTGTTGGTAGAGTAAAACGGTTTTAAATTCAGTTTATATTGAATTGTTGGTGGAGTAAAACGGTTTTAAATTCAGTTTGTACCAAAGTGTTGGTAGAGCAAAACGGTTTTAAATTCAGTTTATATTGAATTGTTGGTGGAGTAAAACGGTTTTAAATTCAGTTTGTACCAAAGTGTTGGTAGAGTAAAACGGTTTTAAATTCAGTTTGTACCAAAGTGTTGGTAGAGTAAAACGGTTTTAAATTCAGTTTATATTGAATTGTTGGTGGAGTAAAACGGTTTTAAATATAGCTCATACCCAAGTGTCGGTATCATTTTGCCCATAACCGTACTCCTCATAACTTCATGTCTTCTGAGATCAGTTCACAAGACGCATAAAAGAGCACACCCACGCTAAGCCAAAGCAAGACGCTCCAAATTCCTGCCGTGTAAAGCACAAAGTAAAAAACATCCTACAGATTAAGGCAGGTAATTTCTGTACACATAAAGAGACCCAATGCTGGCTCCTTGCAACTCAACTTGAGATTCGTCTTCAAACTTTGGAGGATTTTTTCTGAAAAGCGAGCTTCTTTGAGAGAAAAATTTAAAGCACACCAAAAATTCCTTTGAGCACTTTTTGTCACCGCCAAATTTCCTTTATATGGAAACAGCGTCCAAAGCAAGGTAATGAGTCGCTAAAGAGAAATTCCGCTTCACTAAATAGAAGGCGCCATACAACCTTAAGAAATAGAAGGCGCTCGACAAACAACAAAGCTCTCGCGTGCGTGCGTGTGTGTGTGGGGACAAGGCGACAGTTTGCATGCGCCCTGCATTCCTGCCTACTTTATTCACGAGAAATTCCTGAAAAAATGCATGAAGCGCATCTTGTTGCGCCTCCTTCGCTAAAAGCCATTGTGTCTTCATGGCCTGAGCTGAGGCACAGTAAAAAGAGCGCATTCCATGCAGCGCGCACCCTGCTCTGTGTGATGCTCACTCATTGCTGGCAACATCACACATTACTGGCAACATCACTGGCAACATTGGGTGTGCTCTTCACTCATTAATGGCAACATCTCTGGCAACATTACTGGCAACATCTCTGGCAACATTACTGGCAACATCACGCGTTACTGTCAAGATCGGGTGTGCTCCTTACTCATTACTGGCAACATTGGGTGTGCTGCTCACTCATTACTGGCAACATCACTGGCAACATAATGTCACATTGAACATAGGAAAGAATCAAGCCTGGGGTCTCAAAGTGAAGTTGAGCTAGCAATGTCTCAAAAACTATGAAGTAGAGCTAACAATGTCTTAAAAATAATAAATGAGAGCTAACAATGTCTAAAAACAATATCATCTGCAATACCATATCAATGGTATAATATAAAACAAGAAATATCATTTAGACATGGTACATATCATATATATTTCGCATATTACCTAAAGCACTTTGTTTAAGGTATGTTGTTAGACATTGTCCATGTGTGAGACATGTGTGAGACATAATGGCTATGGTGCATGAGATATATATTATGCGTCTACCACCATGAATACAATAGTTTTGGTTGTACTCTGAACTTACACACTACACGCTGGACAGCGATACAAGCGATTAAGCCGCTTAGGCGGCGAAAAACATACACGCAGGCGGCGAAAAAGTTAGACTGGGACCGAACGCGTCCTCCTGACGATGGATTTGTGCATGTGTTGGACCAGAATTTTTTTATGTTTTCGATCGAACACAGTGCAGTCGTGTGCTAGTTACAGCCAGATTACGCAGGTTAACATTAAGGTTATAAGTTAGCTTAAGCCTCCCTAACCGCTACAAAGGGAATCCAAAGAGAGGAAGGAGGAAGGCTTAGATTAGAGGTTAGTTTTAAGCCCCCTAACCGCTACAAAAAAGAGCGTATCGAGAAGAAGGAGGGAAGCACCATTTAGTGTGGAGATTAGTTTATGCAGAATCTATGCAGAAGATTATATTAGATTATTAGTTTAAGCCTCCCTATCCTCAACAAATGAGATCCAAAGAGAGGAAGGAAGAAGGCACCATTTAGTATGGAGTCAAGGGAACGTGGAATCTATGCCGAAAGGGCATAAAACAGTAAGATGAGAAAGAAGTTCATGAAACAAGATCAAAATTGAAGAAGAAAGTAGTAGGTGCTGAAAATAACAGGACACTAGTGAACCGAAAAAAGATGGTGCGTAACTTAACAAAAACCTATTCTATTTCAACAAAAAGGAAGCCTACCTTTAGCTCTGGCCCTCACGTAGTCCCCCTGGGAGCGCTAATTCCCATGGATACAACAGTTGCATCCCCCTGAGGGGATCTATGCAGAAGAGGCATAGAAACAATAAGTAGAGAAATAAGTTCATGAAACAGGAAAAAAGTTGAAGAAGAAATTAGCAGGTGCTGAAAAACAGGACAGCAGAGAACCGAAAAAAGGTGGTCCTCAACATAACAAAAAACATTTTATTTGAACAAAAAGAAGGCCTATCTATCAGCTCGGGCCCTCACATTTTCCCCCTGAGAGTGCTAATTCCCATAGGTACAATAGTTGTATCCCCCTGAGGGCAGTGAGATTACGCCTGCCGGTTGATTGAGTAAGAAAGTTCTAGCCTCCCTTTACCACAACAAAGATGTTCAAAGAGGGGAAAGATGAAGGTACCATATAGTAGTATGGAGTTAATAGAACGCGGAATCTACGCAGAAGGATGTATAAAAATAGTAAGCTTAGAAAAAAGATCATGAAGTAAGTTAAAAGTTGGAGAAAAAAATAGAAGGTGCTGAAAACAAGGAGAGCAGTGAACCGTAAAATGACTGTCTGTAACGAAACAAAAAACCTATCCTATTTCAACAAAAAGAAGGCCTACATAACCTTTAGCCCGGGGGCATAACCCAATCCCTCTGGGGGAGCCATAGATACAATAGTTGTGTTCCCCTGAGGGGATTACGCATGCTCTATTTCAATCAACTATTCAGTTCATCCTAACTGCGAACCATTTTTATTGCTTACATCACGTCAGCTAGTTCTAACCTCTGACTGAGCCAGTACTTTAGTTATTTCTGCAGCGATAACTGATTTTTTTTAATTAAGCCAAGAAAGCTTCAAACTTTTGAGAATTTCAAAGAAAATGTGGGGAATTTTAGATTCATGAGATTAATGGAATATTTATCAGCTTTTGAAGTGATAAACATTCACAAATTTGAATTAAAATTACATGAAATTCTAAATTTGTACTTATGTCTCGTATATGTTACATCTTTCAAGTATTACAACTTCTACACATTACATTTTGCAATAATTGCAACTTACGCTCTTTGTATGGTGCAAACATTTAATAGGCGAGATTATGAGTTATTTTAAGTTTTCCTAACCATCGCCAAAAAAATTATATTGTACACATTGCATCTCATAACTATTTCTGCTTATTATGATTACCATTGTAATTATTATTATTATTATTATTACTATGATTATTATTATTATATCATGTAGACATAACCTCCTGAAAATATTAGGTCGTATTATTTTTAGTTTACAAATATTCCGACTAGTTCAAAATATTTAGTTAGATTTGGGTTAGAGTTGGATCTAATATTTAGATAAACATTGTACAAAGATTCAAAAGAAGTAAATTGCAACGAGAGTTGCGATAATGCGGAAGGGGATCGTTACCGATAGATACACTAAAGAAAATTATTTACATCAAAATGTAAAACAACACGGAAATAATTTTACGAGAATTGAACTTACCTTTAAACAAAAATAACATAAAAGGGCAAAAATATGACACAAATTATACAAAATGAACCAATATAATGTTCGTATTCAATAATTTTCCCGGAATGCTTCCATTTCGCGGTAAACACTCTGATCAGGACCACCAACATCACACTCGACATCAATGTCTTCTACTTTCATAACTATCCTCTACTTCGCTATGTGCTGTAAGGATCACATGAACCTATACAGCTCCTGCACAAAATTTGCATGCTTCAAATCAACACATCACAGTGCTCGCGATTTTGCATCACAATTCAGAACAATGGTTACCTGTACCTCTCACCTGTCCTAATTACGATTCGCAAAACCAAACACGAAACTTATAAAAAAAATTGGCGAGGCCTACTTCGAAAGTCACGACATAAAAACGCCACCAGAACTGTGATAGTGAACAAGAAAGAAACAATGCACAACAATAGCAAGAATAGCAGCGGAAATGCTACGCTACAATACAAGCCATGGCGCCACAATGGCCATGGTGTGGGCCACAATAGGCCCAGTACAATGAGTACAATGAGTACGAGTCATGTATGAACTGCACCCAACAGTTGCACGAGAGAAGTGCTAGAAAAAAGTTCATCTTGACTTTAGCATAATTTTTTTTAGCATACAAGACGGAGAGCTGCTTTTTGTTTGATGAGAATATCAGGCATGATCGAGTGAGAGCATGGGTGTTTGAAAATAACGGTTGATTTAAACGTAATTAATTAAATTCAAATGTAACTAATTCAGAGGTGATTAAATCAAAATGCAATTAATTCAGAGGTGATTAAATTGGTTGTTTTATTTTCCGTTATGATGAAAAGCAATAGATGAGGAAGTGTTTTGAAAATATTGATCAGGAATAGAACTATTTTAATAATTATGGTCTGCCTGAGGAGGAATTTAATTTCCCTCGTGAGGGTTATGCTCCGTCATAATCATGATGCAAGATATGCTACAACATGACATGCTAAAAAATGCAATGCTACACAATGCCATGTTACATTCTGCACAACGAACATACACGTAGATGAAGATTAGATTAGATGTTAGTTTATTCAAGTCCCCCCCAACCGCTAAAAAAAACGGTACGAAAAGAGGAAGGAGGAAGGCATCATTTAGTATTGAGATAAGGGAACGCGGAATCTATGCAGAAAATGAATGGAAACAGTAAGCTAATAAAAAAGTTAATGAAACATGATCAAAGTTGAAGAAGAAAGTAGTAGGTGCTAAAAAAACAGGAGTGAACCAAAAAAACGTGGTCCTTAACGCAACAAAAAAACAACGTAGGTGAAGATGAAGCTTCTCTCCCCCATGGAAGAATAAGTTTTCGAGACGACACTAGTTCACACATCAAAGGGTTGAGGTGTTCAAAAATGACGCTCAGTAACCATGGGTTCAAATTAGTAAACATATGAGTAACTACATTAAGTGAATTAGGTTAAACATAATTGTGCTCCTTAGAATAGCGTTGGTGGAAGGATGCCCTAGAAGTCACTGAACTTATTCGGGACCACAGGTAGCTATACTCAAATTTGACCTTTGTACTAAACTGGAGAAGCAATCTACTTCTGTATCGCTTGTGGTAAATAAATTATTTTAAATTTTTTTTAATTGTTTTTACTGCAGACGCGGTTGTGGTAAAAAATTATTTAAAATTGTTTTAAATTGTAACTAGATGCGCGGTTGTGGTAAATAAAGTGTTTAAAATTGTTTTAAATTGTAACTAGATGCGCGGTTGTGGTAAATAAAGTGTTTAAAATTGTTTTAAATTCTAACTAAAGGCGCGGTTGTGGTAAATGAATTGTTTAAAATTGTTTTTCCAATTATTTTAAATTGTTTCAAAGTGCTTCAAGTAGGGGTGCGGTTGTGCAGAATAAATTGTTCAACATTTTTAACAGAGGCGCAGTGGGCAAGTTGAACTGAGGGACAGCAGCCCTGCAGCGGTGACCTCACAGCTCAGGCCGGGCCAAGAGCTGAAGTCGACGTTTTCCCACTTGGAAATCGTCCTCAAATTTATTTTGAGAAGAATTCAAATTGTGAAGTTTCTCTACCGACGATCCGTGCGTTCTTAATGCTCTATTTAAATTTACTTTACTCTAGAATATAAATGGCTCTTGCTCTACGAATTCACGACGCTTGAAATCCGCAGTTCGAATGCTACTTCAAAGTTGCTAAGATCATTCCAAGTCAGTCAGAACGGCCTGCTGAAAACCATTCTATTCTTAATGAATCTATCGTCTTATTTAATTTCCTGTAGTCAAATTATCAAGCATCTGCCTTCTTAAAATGACATTTTTATCATTATCTTTTCTACATCAAATCTAACGATATCTTTCCAAAAATTTCAGTTAAAACCTCATAAATCCTTCATGCACGGGAAAACCACCTCGTTTAAAGCTTATTTGATATAAAATTCAAGAAAAATTCCATTGTCAATTTCCAGTAAACTCAGAAACAAAACAAAAATTTAATACGCTATGCTAAAGTTGGAATACCACTTTAAATCGCGAAGTTTCAAACAATTTAAACAATTTTTAAACAATTCATTTACCACAAGCGAAACAAGGCGATACAAGGCAACACCAGCGATTGATTTACCACAAGTAACACTATACTTCTAATAAAATTTCGCTTCCGTGAAGTTGCAGCGAGGAACCATAGCCAAAGTATGTAGGACCTACAGCGCGAACGTTGGAGATGCAGCCCAGCGAACAATGTTCTCTGATGTCACGACCGTTCGATGCTTAAATTTAATACCTAGCCAAGAGAGCATTGTTACCGTGGTTCAGATGAGCAGCTTGAGCATGGGGCACACCTATGCTAAGCATGCATCGCGGAGCCATGCATGACTGCATTATGCATGGCTCCTGGGCTATGCAAAGCCACAATTGTAAGCCGCCTTCCAAAGTCCGCGGATGATCTCAGCGCTAAGGCCTGGCATTGTAAGGCTCGTGTGATTAATATGCATCCCCGTTTTATGAGGCGGAGATGCAGGTCAAGGTATGGGCTTCATGGGAAGGTTGCAGTCCATAGGCTTTGTTCTCGAGTAAGCATAGGCCTATTGTGATAAAATGATCAAAGCCCTGCAGGAATGCGGCCGCTCAAAGTGCACATGCGCATAAAAATCGTACGTGCGCATGCGCATACTACTACAGCTATGTTCAGCAGAATTCTTCCCGCGAAAACGAATTTCTACTTACACGAGATTAACTTTTTTTTAATAAAAATATTTCGTTCTAAGAAAAACGAGTTTGCATTTAGAACTTTCGAATTGTTAGATAGGAATTCTACATGAATGTGCTTCGGAGTGATAAGCTTCGTCTCATTTTCCGATGAAACTCTTCACTCTCGAAATACTGTAATTGACACTCTTCATAGAATGACGTTCACATTTAGAAACAATCAACCAAAATTCATGCCAGGGTAAAAATTTGCTTAAAACTGCAAGGTGCGCACTGACCATAAACGAAAAAGTATCCATTTTGTGATGATATCAATGGCGAGGAACTTGGACCATACAAAGTGTGATCATAATGCCTCGTTTTACTGAGTAGACAAAGTGTGATCATCATTCCTGGTTTTAATGAGTAGACAAAGTGTGATCATCATGCCGGGTTTTACAGAGTAGACAAAGTGTGATCATCATGCCGGGTTTTACTGAGTAGACAAAGTGTGATCATCATGCCTGGTTTTACTGAGTAGACAAAGTGTGATCATCATTCCTGGTTTTAATGAGTAGACAAAGTGTGATCATCATGCCTGGTTTCAATGAGTAGACAAAGTGTGATGATCACACATGTTCACACGTCACACAGCGCTGCAGAAACACAATTCCCGCTGCACACACCCAGAGCTTGCGCAAAATTTATGCGACAAAACTTAATTGACACTGCTGAATTATGCATTAAGAGAGGGTATAACCTGAAAATCAAATGCTCTTTGAGTTAGGAGCAACAAGTTACGTCAAATTAGACAAATAAAATATAATGTAAAAAAACTTGCACCTAAACTTCCTTGTTAAACGATGGCAAGTTTAGTGTAAATCGAAAGAAAGTTTTCACTCCAGGCGAACATTCCGTTTTATGATTGCATGTCCTTACAGCTAGCTAGTTTTGATGGGACTCCTTGATGTGGTGCAGGTTACTCCTTGATGTGGTGCAGGTTACTCCTTGATGTGGTGCATGTTACTCCTTGATGTCATGTAGGTTACTTACGCTACGTCCGTCTCCTCACAGGTCACTTACGCTACGTGCATCTTCTTACACAACTATACCCAACTATAGGTCACACACAACTATACGCTACTCACTACACTCATCACACACGCGCAAGATGCGCGAATCTTACTGTCTAATGCCTAATCTTTCCAAATATTTTTCTTGCAATTTTTCAGAGGTTCCCAGATCCATAAATGCCTCAACTCTTGACGAAATACTCGTAGTTTTATTTTCCAGAAAATGGTACGTATTGTTGTGAATATTGTTCGGTTATCACATAATGTTGGTCAGCGATAAAGTACTTACATACTCGTCAATGTTCAATGCTTAAGTCAGTTCTTAGAACTTTATGTGCGTATGATCCCAAATGACGTACATTATTTGGTACATGGAATGTAATTTAGTTGCATCAAGTTAATAAAATAATCTTCCGTAGTCAGGGACAGAAAATTCGCTCCACTACCGCACGCATGTCTCAATCTCAAATTGGTACTCATATGTTACAACAGAATCTGTGTGTATTGTAACGCCTGACATATATAAGTATTGCATTTGCGTACCCTTGTATTATTACTCATACATAAAAGTCCAAGTAGCAATATTGTTTAGCTATAGAAGCGCGCAGATTTCATTCAGAAATTATTTAAAATTTACAAAATATTTCACGATTTTAGTGTGAGGAAATCACAAGCTTCTACCTGACGCTATAGGTTCAATGTAAGCGGCCGGCATCGACCTGCGCGTAGCTTATTTTGCTACAGCAGAATTTTTACGTGGATGTGAGTATTATTTTCTCGCAGTCCGATAGTCGGAGCTCATTTTTCAGTTTATGACACCCGCCAATTCCATTCGCAAGGCTTCATTCCCGTAGAATTCTGTGAATAAATCTGCTGCTGAAATTCTCAAGCATGTGCGTTTAAAATGAATAATACTGTAGTTTCCCCGTCACGAAATATTATGTACATCACCGTAAAATATTTTAGATTTCAAATTGATATTTATTTATATTTTGATAACGAAGAAATAACATTGGCGATTTTATCAAATCAAACCTTTCTAAAAATTGCCGCCTCTCGTGCTGTAATTCTGAGGAAATTTTTCTAGTGCGAGTAATTCCTGCAATGAATGACTGGCATCAGGAGCAAGTTACAGTTAGGTGTGTGAATCTGGTGTATCCAGGTGTGTGTGTGTGTGTGTGAATCTGGTGTATCCAGGTGTGTGTGTGTGTGAATCTGGTGTATCCAGGTGTGTGTGTGTGTGTGAATCTGGTGTATCCAGGTGT